>VXBQ01009114.1:70959-84087 GCA_013400175.1 Phainopepla nitens | reverse complement strand
GGGGGAATGGGGCTGGAGCAGGAGGAATGGGGCTGGAGCAGGAGGACTGGGGCTGGGATGGAGCTGGGGAGCAATGCTCAGCCCCGAGCTCTGCAGGGTCCTGGGGATGGCCACTCTGGGCACATGGGGCCATGGTTCCTGCAGCCTGGACAAACCTTCCCAGGCTGTGTGCTGCTGGTGAAGTGACCACACTGTGGGCACAGGGCCCTGGGGAGCCCTGAGCTGACGCCCCTGTCACCTCCCAGCACAGGGGTGCATGTTGGGCACAGAGGTGCCAGCCTGGCCACCTGACCCAGGCTCCCTCCTGGCACCTGGAAGCAGAAACACAATCCTCAAAGAAGGAAAAGGAGAGGCAGGAGGCAGCAGTGCTGCCACCACCTTGGGCTGTGGTTTGCGAGGGAGCAGGAAGGAAAGAGGCCTATCTGGTTGGACAACCCTTAAATCAATGTATCCTAATTAACAAAAGATCTAATTCATCAAAGTGACAGCAACTCTATTTATATCACCTCCTTCCATGGGGGCTGCTGGGGGTTTAGGCTTGGGGATTTTTCTCCCTTCCCTTTTCTGACAGCTTTATCTTTCCCACACACATTTTAATTTTCCCTTTCTGGGGGAGAAGGACTGATAGTGAAGCTTTCCTTGGGAATGTGGACATTTAATTGACATTTTCTGCCTCACCCCCAAAATAGCGGGATATGTGGGGGCAGCTGGGAAGGAGAGGTTATCTTAGAGAGGTGCAGGTCTGATTTGGAGGGGGAGGAAACCTCTGACAGGTGAGCAAGGGGGCTGTAGCTATCCATGCAAAATGTGGTCAGCTCCTGCGAGCCAGGGCTGTGCTCTGAAAATACCCCCAGCAGGAACCGTGGTCGTACAGGGATCTTGGCTTTCGCTTGGAAAAGCAAACCCTGAGAGCTTGACAACGCGCTGGCTGACACCTTAAATCTTGAAGTGCATAAAAAGAAACCCAACTGTTTTGTTTTGTTTTAATATCTGGAACCTCGTGGTTTGGGGGCTGGGAGCGCGGGAGGCGGAATTGCCGTATAAATACCGGGCCCGTGGCAGCGCAGAACGGCTCCGCTGCTCTCAGCGGGCTCGCGCTCGCGAGGAGCGAGCCTTGGACGCGATACAGGAACACAAAAATAGTAATAATAGTAATGAATCCCCGCACAGCCGCTCCTCCCACAGCGCAGGAACAGAAATCCAGGCTGCAGAACCCTGCAAGCCCCGGCTCGTGTGGAAGAGGAAGCTCGGGAGTTAAAAAAAATCACCAAACTGAACCGAACCAAAGCGAGCCACGGCAGCCCTGCTCTGAATCGCAGCCTGCTCTGAGCACACGGAGCACAGGAGATGAAAGGGCCATAAAATGGAGCCGTGGCTGGCGGCTGCACCAGCACATCCATCCTGGAGAGCCGGGTACCTGCGCCTCCCGGTGCCTAAACTTCTGATGAACCAACGCGCTGCGAGCGCATTTATATGCAAAGGCGTATAATATGTCCCCTGTATCTAATTATCTGTCAACCTGAGGCAGTTTGTTTTCCAAATCGGCCTCTCGGCTGTGACTTTATGAGGTCGTAAAGAAAACGGTGCCACTCTCGCACCGGAGCGCCGGGAGAGCCTGGATCAACAAATTACCGTCTTTAACGGTGTCTGCTGGGGCGAGCCCCTGCCCTCGGGCACAAAGAGCCCTGGCGTGGGCAGCCCCGGAGCCTGGGCAGCCCCAAACCCCAGCACAGCCCCTGGGCAGCCCGGACAGCCCCAGGGAATCTGGGCAGTCCCCGGCGCTGGCACGGCAGCTGGATGGGGCGGTGAGAGCAGGAGTGACCCCCGTGCCCCTCTTGCTGCCCACTCTGGCCCCACGGGCACGTCCCAAAGTTTGGCAGGAGCTGGGGAACTCCAGCCCGCTGGCCGTGAGAGCAACACCACCAAGCCACGGATTCCTCTGCCCACGCTGCTCCTGTGATTAATGATGGAAAGGAATTAAAAAGAAGGAGGGAAAGAAAAAAAAAAAAAAGAACGAGGGAGAGGGGAGGGGAGCGGGTCAACAGCTGAGTGCAAGGCAAGTCGCTAGACAGGGAGTAATTAAGATACTTGGGTAAATATGATTAATAAGCTCAAACTGGCAGGGTGTGCAGTAAACAAGGGCTAACCAGATGGTACCCTTTCCTTTCTGACAATGCTGCAAGCTTTGTAAAAATAGGAAGGAAGGCTCTGGATCCTCCCAGCGAGCTCGGGAGGAGGGAGGATTCAGCACAGGGCCAGGGCAGTGAATCACCTGATAGGAATGAGAGACATTTCCCCCTCCATCACATCCCGGCCAGGGACTGGGAAAACACCAACACATGGATCAAACACAGCAAACACAGGCTGAGCCCTGAGCCGGGCTGCTGGCAGCTGCTGGGAGGACACTGGCCAGCCCCTCGGGCCAGCCGTGGCCAGGGGGTCATGCCCGGCCAGGGCTGGTCAGAAATTCCCCCCCAGAACACTTCCCTGTCAGGAGATGCCATTTCACCAAAGGTGAAACATTTGCGGAAATGCGCTGATTTTGATGAAATTGCATTTAGAAAGAAAAATCAAAGGAGAAAATCATTTCGATAAGGCCAAAGCATTTGAGTGTGACCTTTCAGGAATTAAATGGCATAGGGTTTTTTTCCATTTCAAAAAGCATTTTGTTTCAATGTTATATATATAGAAATATATCTGTAAGAACTGCTGAAGCCAGAATGAAATGTTGTGATTATCCCAACATGTGATGATACATTTCCCCCAGTGCAGTACTACATGAAATTAAGCCCAAATATCCTTCTGCTTTGAAACTTGGAACATCAGAGCAGCAGGACAATGTGTTCCTGTCTCAGAACGATCAGTTTGCACTGGACTATTTACTGTCCATCACTTTGAAAATAAAAAATTTGCCAGGTATTAATATTTGACTAAATCAGCACTTGACTTTCGCCTTCCTCAGGACAAGGATTCTCCTTTTTCCCAGCTGTAAAGTTCCCAGTGATAATGAGAACAGCAAATGTTTTGTCTTCACAGGAGATGAGCAGAACACGGGGCGTGGGAGGAGCTCTCAGAATCCAGGGATGGCTCCAGCTTCTCCCAGCACTGCTTTTCCCACAGCTCACTCCTTTCACCACAGGTGAGGTGCCTCAGTGTTGTAGTGAACTTCTCCTGGGCTGGGAGGTTGTCCGTTGCTGTGCCACAGATCAGAGGTCACTTCTGGTCACCCTGCCCAGATTTTGAGGCTGCTGTGGCTGCCACAGCACCCTCAGGGCAGGGGATGGGGCTGGCCCTGCCAGATGCCACGTTTGTCACACCAGGGCAGGACCAGGAGGGCCTGTGGATGCTTCCAGTGTGAAAAATGCAGTGAGATTTGTTGGGAGGCTGCAGGAATAGCCAGTGGCTCGAGGAGGTGGGGTAGGGATTAAAGATAAAGAAGAAATTTCAGCTCATTGGCAGGACACATATTTTTCCAATATAAAAGCAAATGGGGGAACCCTTAAATAAATTGACTCTATAAAAACGTCCCTTTGTATTACCGCCTCACCTTTTCAGGGGGAAAACACCAAGGTTTATTTTCATGGATCCAGAATAAAAATATCAGTGCTGCTTTGTAATTTCCCAGAGCTACCAAGCAGTCCAGAGCTATTTAAAATCCACAGGCCCCCCTCGGCACCCAGCGCCTGCCGGGCTGCAGGAGCAGCTGCCATGGAATTACAAGTCCTCGTCACAAGTGAGGAGAAACAAGTTGTGGCATTTAGGAAAGGTCTGCAAAAATAGGTGTCAGACCTTAACTAATAGTGATTGTCCTTCCATTCTGCTGTAATTTACATTTAATTCACACATTTCATTTCCATTTAAAATATGATTACAGTGTTTTGAAGCACATCTCACCTGTCCCCTCCGATTAGGCTGGGATGGAAATAACAAGGAGCAGCAGGAGCGAGGCTGGGCTTGGCTGCAGGATGGGAAACACGTGGTGCTGCTCAGGGCCAGGAGCACTTCCAAAAACACCTCCTGAGCAGGGGCAGAGGGGCAGGACAGCCACAGCCCTGCCCCACCTTGCTGCTGCTCCCCCAAGCAGTGCTTGCCCCACGGCTTTAAGCTCCAGCCTAAAGAGTTTCACACCTTCCACCAGCTCCAAGCCCCATCCAGCCCGGCCTCGGACACTCCCAGGGATCCAGGGGCAGCCACAGCTTCTCTGGGCAGCCAGACCCTCACCACCCTCACAGGGGAGAATTTCCCTCCTCCTGCACAGGCCTTCCAGAATTTTTTTAAGCACAAAAAGTCCTGGCTCAGAAATAAATCAGGCAGGCCCTCCCCAGCCTGCGCTGCGCCCGCCCCCGGAGCGCCGCGAAGGCAGGAAGGGCTGATTAATATCTGCTACGTGTAGGGGAAAACAACAACCCCGTAAACAGTATTATTAACCCATGGGCTGGCAATAAATCAGTGTGAGAAGGTGACCTCAGCAATGCTGGAGTAATCCTGTGTGTCAGGGTAAATTTATGAGGCCAATTTTATTGGCCTGTATGACCCAGGCTCCTTGGAGATGTCTCAGTAACAAATCCAATCCATATCATTTATTAGCTTTGCACAGTGTCAGCTCGGAGCACGGGAGGGATCCCATTAAATCCTATTGCTCCCTCTGCCAAGCATGGGCACAAATAAGCTGTTGGATAATTGTTGGCTGCCAGGAGCCCCATTGAGGAATCTGCTCTCAGATCCTTGCAGCTTCCCAGGCTGGGAGTGCCGGGGTTGGCTTTGGCCATCGGGCCTTTGCTGTCCCTCACCGGTGCTGGGCTGGCCATGGGGACAGGGGGACAGAGGTGGGGACAGGGGGACAGAGGTGGGGACAGAGGTGGGGACAGAGGTCTCCTCCTCAACCTCCCAGGTGCTGGACGAGGATCTGGTGACCCTGGGAGCTGCTGCTGGGCCAGGGAAGGTGCAGGGAGTGCAGGGTCCCAGCTGAAGGCATGTTGTGAACAGATCTCTGCTGGGCGAGGGGCACACCAAGGGATTTCAGAGCTGCTGGTGGCTGAAACTCCTCCCTCCAGGAGGGGAGGGATGCTCTGGCTGGGCCCTGCAGTTGGTGGCCAAAAAATCCTCCATGTGAGGGCACTTGGGGACCTGGTGGTGACGTGTGTGGTGCCAAGCACCCTGCTGGTGACAGGAGCAGTTGTGCCTTTGCAGCAGCACCTCTGGGTCTGGTCCCTGTGGGCCAAACAGGACCTGGCAGAGCAGTTTGAGGCTGTTTGACTGTCCCTGTCATCATAAGGTTTACGGATGGTTAATTTATTCTTTATAGCACAGTCATTGATGGCTGTTAAATCACAAATGAGAGCCAATAAAGGGTGAATTGCAGCTGAAATTACACTGTTTATATGACAGCAGAGTGCTGGCTAAAAGATTCATATGCCGCTGATGAAGTACGTTATAAATTTTAATTACCATAGTTTGTACAAATGACATGTTTGAAATGCTATTGAGTAATGTGACCCTGATAATGAAACTATAAAATAAATCATTAACTTTCTGAATGAGCTTTTTTATTTCCATGCTACATGAAGTAAACTTTCCAATTTATTCCATTACAGTCTTCTTCTGAAAAAAAAAAGTGCGGAGACAAGAGTCACAAACCTCCCCTCCACTCAGAGGGGCACTGATGAGCAGAGCAAAGGAGGGATGAGTGGGACCAAGGAGGGCAGAAGAGTGGCCAAAGCCAATCAAAGCCCCCAAAGAGCCTGGTTAATGCAGGATGATGCCGTGCTCCTGCAGCCACAGCCAGCTTAGCTGAGGGAGCACAGGGATAAGAGCAGGACTTGAGCAGCAGCTCCGAAGAGCCATAAAAATCGCAAGCACAGGAGAGAGAAAATCTCCATTAAAGTCAGGCTGTAATTATAACTGGCTGGCTGGGCAGGCTCTGCAGCCTGAGCTGCTGGACAGGGCCCTGCTCTCCCAGGAGCTCCCAGATCTGCTGGAGCTTTGGAGCCAGAGAGAAGGAGCCTGAGCCCTGATGGTTCCTCAGCAGCCGAGATAATTCCCTGGATGGGAGCGAGGAGCCGAGCTGCAGCCCAGGCAGGGATTTCTCAGGAACCTCCCCAGGGAAGGAAGCACAGGCTGGGTGCTCATTGACCATTGGTCTTGTTCTACACTTCAACAAAAGGAGATGTTCCAAACCCTCTGGAAGACACTGGAATCAGGTTTTTGCCTTATTATATTGCCATATATTATTTTTTGAGGGATTCAGGCCACGAAACAAGATGGGAGTGTGCCAGAGGTTCATTCCCAGCCCTCTGCAGAGGGTGTCCCTGCTCCTGTGTGCCCACACTGACCCATCCCAGAGCAGGAGCAAAGGGCTCCTCCTTCCCCTAAAACCTGCAGAAAATCTGCCAGCCCTGGGGCTCTCTGCCCTCCTGGTGCTTCCTCCTCCCCTTTGGTTAACCTTTAATGAGGAAGCTGTTCTTTGCCCCCCTCGAGCTGGGTGTGAGCCTCTCCTGTTCTGCTTCCCCACACTGTGAATAAGCAGTGTCTCTGTGTCCCAGGGCAAACAAGGGGTGGCAGTGGGACTCTCCAAATGAGCAGCTCGGGAAGGAGGGGGAAGGGGCCCCGTGACATTTCCAGCCGTGGGGATGCAGCAGGAGGCTGCAGGTCAAGCACCGTGCCGGGGTCGGGATGCAGGAGATGAGGTCATTTATGACCCATAACGAGGTTTGTGGTTCTTTGTGCAGAGCTGGAGATGGATTTCGTCCCTCAAGCCACGAGGGTGTGTGCAAGGGAGCCCTTGTCCATGGGAGCTGTGCTGAATCCCTGCCTGGGTGCCCCTAAATGGGGCAGGGTGTGTTTTTCAGTGGGTGCAGCACACCCAGCTGCACAGGCCCATGGCACAGCCACCGGGCCACAGGCCACAGCCACCACCAGCCCTCTCTGCAGGCCTCACTGGCCCCTGTGTCCTCCCCAGCAGAGTGTGGAGCTGCAGGACTCTAACGCCCACTTTTGTCTTATCAGCCACACTGAAAATATTCCCAAGCAGCCTGCTCATGCCGCACTACTTACCATTAAAAGAAAGGACCACATTATTGCTGTTATAAACCATTGATTAAGGTTTATAATAGCAATAATCCCCTCGAAATTCATTGTTACTGCAGTTAATGACCAGTTTATTAGAGCGTTAACCATCCTTGGCAATGGGCTGAGTCGTTTAATGCTGGTAACGACCAATTTCTCAAGGGTTATTGCTTAAATAACAAGCCTTTGTTAGATATATGTTCCCCCACCAGATACTGCTCCAGCTGGAACCTTCTCCTGTGAAATAATTGTTAATTATTTCCTCCAAGTTTTGCCACCATGTCCGAAAGTTTTAGGCGGGAAGGGTTGCTGAGGGGCACAGAGTGTCAGAGATGCTGGCAGCTGAGGCTGGCTGACGTGAGGAGAAGCAGCCAGAGACACTGGAGCTGTCACTGAGGGCTGTGGGAACTGTGCTTGGCGAGGTTTTTTTCCCCTCTTCTGTCACCCAGGACTGTCCCAGCTCTGGGCACAGTCACCTCGTGGCACTGTGGAGGCTCTGGGAGCAGGGAAGTGCTCAAGGATGAGCCCTGAGCCACCCAGGAAGGGTGAGAGACACCAGAGCTCGGCCTCCCTCCCTCTCCTGTTACATTAATTTGATCTGAGCGTCTCCCGGCGTTAACGATGTCCCATCGTGTCACGTTAGTCCCGTCCCCCTAACAGCATTCCCGGGCCTGACACCAGATGAAAGGTACAGACACGATTACCCTTTAATTGTGTCATATTAGCAAAAATAAATACTGGAACAGCACCAGGCTGACACGAAACGACGGCAGAGCCCCGGGAACGGGATCGGACTCGTGGCTCCCGGGCTCCAGCCCGCTGCCAGGCCCAGGTGCTCCCCGGGAAATCACAGGGCAGGGATCCCCTGACGGCTCCCAGCCCTGCCTCCCTGTGCCAGGTGTGCAGGGAATCACGGGCCAGCCCCCTCCCCTCCCCTCAGCACAGCCCCCAGCTCCTGGAGGCGTCCATGGGGTTGGATGCGCTGCCCTGATGCCCTCCCTGCCAGCTCCTCACCCCGGCTCCAGCTGCCTCTAACACGCTTTTGGATTGTGCTGTGCAAAAGAGCATCCCCCCACGGCTCCCCCAGAAAAATTACATTTCCATAGCAAATTGAATTTCAAGCTTTCCTCTCTCTTGTTAAGAAACACAAAGAAAATCTTGATTTGAGGAATTAGTTGAAGCGTGAGCGGTGTTAGGGGTGGTTTTGGCGCTCGCCTCCCTCCTTTTGCTCTTTGTTCCCACATTTGTGGGGTCTTTGAGGTGTCATTGGGAAAAAAAAAATAAGGAAAAAGGAAGGAGGGATTACTCCAAAATCTCTGAGAACTCTAAGTGGTTTTGGCAGTGAGATGCTGATCTTCTCCCACGATGCTTCAGGCTCCTCCAGCCCCTCAGCAGGCAGGAATCTCCCTGAAAGAAATTCTAAATACAAAACCTGCAATATTTCCCCCCCGCCTCTCTGGGACGGAGTTAGGATTTTCTGTGTCCCCCATCAGGCAGAACTGTCCCTGGTGCCAGGCAGCTCGGGGATGGACCCTGGTGGGGGAGCACGGCCGAGCTCTGCCGGCTGCTGGCACGGCCCCGGTCCAGGCTGGGTCTGTCTCTGCTCCCTGTCACAACTGCTGCGGGGATTTGTGCGAGCATCCGTGTTATTTTAGAGATAATGTGAGCAGAGTGGAGCATGTCACAGGATAATGGTCTCCTGCTGCTAGGCTGTTCTTGGCATTTATCAAAAAATGACACCAGAGGGAATATGCTCAAGGGAGCCGAGGTGTCGATTCGATGACTGCTATTTCGTGATAAAAGTTAACAGAAATAAAAATGAATTAGTCACAAAACAGCTTATTTATAGCAGTGCCTGGGCCAGGAGGGGATCCCTGGGAAAGGCAGGGCAGTGGTGCTCACACTGCTGGCAGGAGCAGCCCCAGACCCACAAGTGCCCCAGACCAAACCAAATGGGGCAGCATCCCCTGGCTTGTCTCTCCTGCTTTGTCTCTCCTCAGCAAATACCCCCCAGACCCTTCTGCACCATGCTTCCAAAACAAAACACTTCCGTGTTTGGCCTAAAACCAAATATTTTGAGCAGAATGTTTCAGTGTTGCCTGTGTTTATATATGGCTGTGGGGGTGGGAGCTGGATGGAGCTGAACCCTGCACTGGGCTCTGGATGGAGCTGGGATCATGTGTGGGGCTCTGGAGGGAGCTGGGATCATGTGTGGGGCTCTGGAGGGAGCTGGGACCCTGCACTGGGCTCTGGATGGAGCTGGGATCATGTGTGGGGCTCTGGAGGGAGCTGGGATCATGTGTGGGGCTCTGGACAGAACTGGGATCATGTGTGGGGCTCTGGATGGAGCTGGGACCCTGCACTGGGTTCTGGATGGAGCTGGGACCCCACATTGGGCTCAGCTGTGCTGATGGAACTCCCAGCTCCAGGGATGCAGCCCGAGTGGGAGCAGGAAGAAAGGGCAGAACACAGGAAAAAAGGTCAGGCTTTGCTGTAATGGCTAAAAATGTCAACCATGGGTCTGGTGCAAATTAATTACCATGGCTGGAACCATCCGTTGTGGTTGCTGCAGCAGGTTAAGCACAAAACTGTTGAAGGAAAAGGGTGGGATTTGAACTCCCTGAAGCTCAAGGCTTCCCCCTTATCAAGGTGACCAAATCCGTCGGCAATTGCTGCTGGGCCAAGTTCTGTGTGTTTGCAGCGGGACGCTCTGGTTTTGTTATCTCAGCTGTGGGCAGCAGCGGAGCAGCAGCAGCAGGAGCAGCAGGAGGAGGACGTGGCAGCACCTGGGCTGGCTGGCCCTGCTGCAGTGGGAAACAACGGGGGCCACAGGGGACGCGGCGCTCCTCTCCACCCCCGTGTTATTCCAGCCATAAATCCCAGTGACCAGCTTGAACTTTTCTCAATTGACATGTTTACAAGGGAAGTCCGCATTTGACAGGAAAATTAAGCATATCAATCACTTAACGAGGTCGTTAATGAATGGCTCTCAGATCTCTCTGATTTTGTGCCTGGTAGCACAATTTATTGATCAAGCCCTCTCGGCCGGGCCAGATGTTGCCGTGCCTTGATCCTCCGAGCCGGGCCCTGGGCAGGGTTTAGCGAGGGGTCATTCTCTCCAGCAGACCCCACGTTCCCTTTTCTGTCTCTGTTTTCTCTTCCTTTCTCTCCCTGTTGCCCCACAGAACAAAGGGAGCAGATGCGGGCTCGGGGCCCCTCACACCCACTCCGACATATGGAAGTGATCTCCTCTGTCTCTGTAATTACACAGGAGCTGCTCTGCAACGGCTCCGGCTTTTATTGCACAGAAACCAACCTATTCCTACATAAAACATCTTTATGGCTTCTTCTCCAGGGGCTCCTTGGCCAGGTCCTGGCAGGTATAAAGGCGTGTGGGACCCCCAGCAGCCGGTGGGGATCCCAGGCAGGACAGAGCATGGGGGGCAGAGGGAGAAGGGCTGAGGGGAGGTGTGGCCGTGGGAAGGCGGCTGCCAGAGCCCCCAGTAAAAACCAGCAGCTCTTGGAAGGCAGCAGAGGACACAAAATAACCCAGAAACCTTAATGGCATTCATAACCCCTGACTGTGTTTGCCTTCCCGGCCCTGGGGGTGCCCAGACCCCACCTGGGGAGGGTTTGTCAAAGCCCATTTGAGCACTGGTGGGCTGGGAAGGGCTGGGGACGCTCAGCCACGGCTCAGCAGTGGCATGGGGACACTCCCCCCATTTCTCCCTTGGGAACACGGCTCAGTCCCCACATTCAGCTCTGCAGGAGGGATTTGCAGCTCCTGCATCCCAGATCCCCGGGAGGGGCTGCTGGTTGTGCCCACTGTGCCAAGCAGCCCTTCCAGGGCCAGGCCCAGGTGAGGAGCAGCTCCCAGGGACAGCCCAGGGCGCCCTCCATCCTCCCCCAGCACCTGTGACCTGTCTGGTGGCATAAAGTGTGTTTTGGATGTGCTGTCAGCTTGTTTTCAGGAGGGGCTGGTACAACAATGCAGGAGTTACTGTGCAATCTAATGGAGTTAAAAAAAAAAAAAAAAATTCTCCTATAGTGCAACATGAATAGTCCAAAATGCAAAGATGACAATTTAAGTGTTTAAAATGTACTCAAGGTAATTCCAAACAAATTTCAAAGCCATTTCAGCCTATAAAACCCCTCAGTTAAATCACTGGTTATATGGTGGCAGTGCTTATGTTGCAAAATATCCCTGGCATGAAAGGGAAACTTTAAAGAATTGCCCGTTAATCCTTATAAATTACTTATTAGTGCTGCAGAGCTGGAGCTGGAGGAGCCTCCCGAGGAAGGCCGGGCTGCTCGGGCACTCCTCGCTGGGCTCTGTGAGGAGCAGCTGGGGCTGGCTTTGATTTGCTGGGCTCTCGGAAGGCATTGATGTTCTTCCAAAGCGTGACATCAGCGCTGATGTCATGGCACAGCTCTGGCTCCATCCCTCCCGCTCTCCAGGAGCCTCCCCCTCCTCCCAGCCTTTCTAAGGAAGCCAAAATCCTGTCCCGCTGCCCCCACCCCCGGTGGTTTTGTGCTCCCCAGCGGGGCTTTGAGAGGAATCGCTCCCCAGGGACGGAGGGAAGGGGCTCGGAGCCCCCGGAGCGCTCCTGCTCCCTGGGGTATCTGGATCCATCCTCTCCTGCCAGAGGAGCCGTGGCTGCGGCTCAGGGATGCAAATCCCTGCGCTGGGTGTCCATGTTTCACACCCTGCCAGCGGATTAAACCGGCGGCAAAGCTGTGAAGTGCTTGCAAAGAAAATGAAAGTTTATTCCCTCCCCTGCGCTTCTGGGCTCCCAACTTTCCTCCTGTGTGTTTGTGCCCTGATTTGAGGAAGCGACACAATCTCTCGCTCGCTCTCTTCTCTCGCTCTTTTCCTTTCACCAAACAGATGTAACTATTTATTCCTTATGTCCCAGTTTTCCTGTAATTTCATAAAGTGCAAATTTGCTGTCCTGCTCCCAAATGCCGAGTCGGTGGTTTGTCATAACAGTCATCAGTAACTGTCGCTTTCTGCCTGGGGCTTAATTAACCCACTCTCTCATTAGCATGTCCATGCAGTTGTAAGGAATGAAAGCCTGATTATTTTCTACAACAGTCGCAGCCAATTACTGCACTGAAATGGAACCACATTAATCAAATCTTTAGTACAGTGGCAAATTCAGAGATATCAGATTGCAAAAGACTGCAAACCTAATATGTCACTGTCAGCGGAGCTACGCAGGCATTTAGCGAATTGCATTAAATAGATGGCTCCGCTGAAACCGCATGAATTTAATATGTGATGGGATCTGGAAGCTATTAGTGTGACATGGCAAAGCACTGGGAGCTTGGCAGCTCTGGACTTTATCCATGAACTCAGGAAACTCATGTAAAAACTTGTGTGTGTGTGTGTGTGTGTGAGTGTGTGTGTGCAGCAAAATGTCTCGTCTCCATGGGGAGAAGGCTCGGGCAGGGAGAAATGCAGGGAAAACTGGAAATACTCGGCACATCTCAGTGGGTTGGTGCTGCTGTTCCACCCCTCAGCACAGCTTGGGGCTGGAAAGGGTCCCTGTGTGGCAGGACATGGGACACGGCCACGTGCGGGAGCTGCTCCGGCAGAGGCTGCCCCCGGCCCGGTGCCAGCGCCTCGGGGATCACTCTGAGGCACGGGGACATGGCCCTGCTGGGGTGACAGAGCAGGAACATGGCCCTGCCACGGTGACAGAGCAGGGACATGCCCCTGCCACAGTGACACACCATGGACATGGCCCTGCCGGGGTGACACACCATGGACATGGCCCTGCCGGGGAGGCAGAGCATGGACACGGCCCTGCCACAGTGACACACCATGGACATGGCCCTGCCAGGGTGACACAGCATGGACATGGCCCTGCCAGGGTGACAGAGCAGGGACACGGCCCTGCCATGGTGACACACCATGGACATGGCCCTGCCACAGTGACACACCATGGACATGGCCCTGCCATGGTGACACAGCATGGACATGGCCCTGCTGGTGTGACAGAGCAGGGACATGGCCCTGCCACAGTGACAGAGCTGGGACATGGCCCTGCAACAGTGACA
>VXBQ01009114.1:33201-52137 GCA_013400175.1 Phainopepla nitens | reverse complement strand
TGGGGGGGACAAACAGGAGATGCTGGGGGTGATCAGGATGTGCTGGGGGGACAAACAGGAGGTGTTGGGGGGGACCAGGAGGTGCTGGGGGGATCAGGTGCCTCTCACAGAAGAACCCCAACGCTCCCCAGCTCTGGGCCCAGCTCAGACACGGTGTGAAATGTGCATTTCTGCCTCCCATTTCCATATGGTTTTTATGGGTGCTCCAAGCAGAAAGAAGAGCAAAAGCCTCATTCAGGAGCCTCCTGGCTCGGCAGATTTATGAGCAAATTAAGGGAGGAGGAAGCACATCAGCTGCCTGGCCCAGGTGAGGGGATTAGCTCTGCTTGAGAGGAACCAGACAAAGCCACGGCTTGGGCTTGGGCTCCCATCACCTCCAACAATGGGTGGGAAGTTTGAAGTGCCTGGGAAGGGCTCTGTGGTCGAAAAGCCTTTTTGTGCTCACAGTCTCAGTGGCCTCAGGGCCACCAGAGAGTCCCCCAGGGAGGGTCCCTGCCCTCCCACCCCTCCCAGGGCGGGCGCCAGCCCTTGTGGTGTCTTCTCATGCAAACAACTGCTCCAGCAGAAATGCATTTCTATATTTAATAAGCTGAATATTTACGTTAACTAAATAGCAGCTAATTATGAAAACATACTTAAGAGTCTGAGCAATTAAGCAATAATATATTACATAGTTATCAAGCCTCCAATACACGTCCTTAATAATCAAAATATTAATATGCAGCTCCTCTTCCATTGCACAGCAACTCTGCTATTACACAGAGAGTGTCCTATTACTGCCAAATTAAATGCATAGTTAGGCGAATTTAGGACACTTAATTTAATGTGTTCCCAAGAGTTCACTGTGGCAGATTCTCCCAGACAGGCCTGTATCTAGGTAGTGCAGAATTCCTGGAATTGCTCTTTGCTCCACAGCCACATGGCTCTATTGGCTCAGGGTTAACCCGTTCCTGGCGCTCTGGGCTGCCAATCACAGCCCCCAGCAGGAGTGAGAGGTGACATTTTCATGGTTTGCAATGGAAATGAGGTAAAGGAGCCAGAGGTGGATGGTGCCCAGTGCACCTGCCTCTGTCTAGGTGGCAAACTGGTGCAAACTGGTCCTTTAGAGAGCAAAGCTGGTGCTCCTGAGCTGTGTCTGGGCCCCAGGTGCCCCGTGTGGTTCTGCCTCAGTTTCTCCATCAATGTGGCTGTTTCTATCAGAGGTTTGGTTCACGAGTGACATCCCTGGGGAGATGCAGCCTGGCTTTATTCCTCAGGGGGATGATTCTGAGCTGCTGGTGCTGGCTTGGAAATCCACAGGATTCCTTTCCTCTTGCTCCCGGGCTGGCACAGACCCCGCCGAGGCGAGGGGGTGGGCAGCAGTGGGATGTGCACACCCAGAGGTGTCACCCCACAGCAGAGGTGCCCTTCTCCCCGTGCCCCGCCCCAGAGGAGATGCCTGCTCGCCCTGGCGTGTTTCTAAGGCCTTATCTGCCATATGGCTTCCAGTTGGGGTGATTTATGGGGCGAGGAAAGCGCACTGATAAATTTTACAGCCGGGCCCGCGCAGACTGGGGGTATCAACAGCCCGATCCAGACAGCCCTAATGGAAAGTGCCGGCACCGCCGAGCGAGCCCTTATTTATGACTGTCTGTAATGCCACCGCGGGGATTTATGGCCCCTTCTGCCGGGCAGGCGGGAGCTGCGGCACGGCCCCGGCAGGGAGCGAGGGGGGAGGCCGGGGTGGGCACGGGGGCACAAAGGGAACGGGGGAGCCGAGCTGGGCCTTGGCACCAGGCAGAGGGGGGCAGCCAGAGCTTGGGGTGCGGGTGCCTTTCTGAGAGTGGGACACTCCCATCTGGAAGAGCACAGCCTTGGGGTGGCTGTGCCTGTCCCCAGGAGGGGGTTTGGGGAGTGATCCCCCGTGCCCAGCCTGGCTTTGATGCTCCAAGCAGGACTGAGGGGATGCTGAGGCCCAGGGGCACCCAGCAAATCCACGGGGAAAAGCAACCCCAAGAACAGAACTGGGAAAGCTGAGCCCCTAATGGCCGCTGCTGCACTGGAAATGCAGGGAATAAATCATGAGGCAGCATGGAGAGGTGTGGGATGCTGGTCCCCCCTCTTCTCAGCCAATGCTACATTTGCTGGAGGAATGAAAAAAATAATAAATTTTAAAAAAATTAAAAGGGAGCAGCTATAAAATCTAGATACTAATAAAATGTTCCAGGAAGATGAATTCTTCCGATATAATGGTGATCCCTGATACTGAAATGTTCCACAAATACATTTTCATAGCCCCACTCAGTATTATTTGTAGATCTTTTTGCAACCCTTGTCAACAAATTCCTGATAAAAAGGAGACACTTTGCTGTGTGCTAAAGCTATGAATTTAAGAAGTGTCAACTGGTCCTTATTTATGGCGCAATCTTTGGCTTTCTCATTTTACTGATGTGGTTTGGAGCAGACTTTCTTCCTCACTCACACGCTCTCCCTCCTCGCTCCCACTTTAGGACATTAATCCTGCAGCTGTCTCGGGCACAGCGCTGACTTTCTCAAGGTGCACAGAAGTTGTGCTCTGCAGACAAATCTCTCTGAGTAGGAAAATCCATCAAGGGGAGGGAAAAGGCACCACCTTGGCAAGCGTCGGAATTGTCCCGGTGCCGTTGGGCAGTGCCAGGGTTTGCTCCAGCTCCTGGGGCCAGGATGATCCCAATGGGCCAGGAAGAGCTTGGCTAAGCAGAGACTAATCCCTGGGGAATGGGATGCAGGGAACAGGAAGGGAGGAGCAGGGAGGGGAGAGCCGGAGGGTCCTTCCCTGTGTGAGCCCAGGGCTGGGTGCTCAGTGCTGCTCCCTGTGCCTTCCCTTCTGAGCACAGTCTGGAATGGGTGAAACAGCCCAAAATCCTGCCTGGGAATGTGGCTGCTGCCCACAGCTGCTCTGCAGAGCCCAGGAAAGAAAGGGATGGGTTAGAGGGAAGCAAAAACACCGCATGAGCAAGGTGGGAAGCAGTGGCTGCCCTGGAATTCAGTGGAGAGGAGCCTTCCTAGGAGAAAAGAGCATCTCCAACAGCATATGGATGAAGTCACCTAATAAACTCATTCTTTGCTAAGTTTGCCCAGCAGTTTCCAGATCAGAGCTGGGTTTGGTGTTTAGCTGACCAGCAAACACTGGTTTGTCTCAGGAGAGCCACCTCTCTTGGCAGGAGCTCACCCTGGGAGCCCACATTTCCCGTTGGAGTTCTGGCTGAGGGTGGATTTCGGCTCCTCAGGTGGGGCTGCGGGGTTGAGCAGTGGTCCTGCCACCAGAGCTGCATCCAGGACTAATAAAGGAGCCTGTGTGAAGCCAGGGGTTCTGGGAAAATCCTTTCCGGTACAAATCCACGACAAATCAGCAACAGATTACTCCGAGTTACTGCTGGGAGAGGTGGTGACAGTGGTGACTAAATAATGGCTGGTGGCAGTTCTGCTTTGAGTTTGCTGTCAGAAGGGAGGAGAGGCCATGTGGAGCGGGGCAAAGGTCTGGATCTCCATCCCACAGCTGGGGAGGGGGGTCCTGCTGCCCCCAGCAGTCCCTGAGCCCGTGCTGGCTCCAGCTGGGGCACAGCCCTGTGCCAGTGCCCCTGTCTGTGCTCAAGGCTCTCCCTGGCCCAGCTGCCAAGCTAAAGGCAGGAGCCACTTGTGGAGATCAGCTCAGCTGCCCCAGCAATGAACCTGGCTCAGGGAGGAAATCTGAGACAGAAAGATCCTTTTTGGGTTGCTGGCTCCTTTGCTCTCACAAACATCTGCTCTTTCGTGCACCTCTTGCTCTTGCCCAGAAGGAGACAGGTCTTCTGCTGCTCTCTGGGCTGGAGAGCCCTGCTCACACTCCCCGTGCCTGCCCAAGGAGGCTCCAGGAGCTGAGGCACCGCTTTCCCCACTTGCTCTGCAGCCACAGCTGTGATCTTCTCAGTGCCCACAGAGGCACTGGGATTCCCTGGGACAAAGGACCAGTGAGCACGGCCTGGCTTCTCCTGCGCTCACAGAGATGCCTGGGCTCCTGGGGAACAATTAGCTCCCGCTTTGCAGATCCTGCTTTAACTATGGCACATGTTCATAATTTAAGTTCTTTACAACGGTGCTTGGTTAAGGCCGGAGCCTGCTCCCCGCTGCCCGTCCCTTTTGTTTGGGTGATTTACTGTTCCTCTGTGCCCCTCTGCCCACCGAAATCCATAACAGCTCTCACACAGCAATCGAGAGCTCGTAATTACAGCTGTGTCTGGTAGTGCCATTGGAGCTAAAGGGCCTGCTGGCACTTTCTTTTAACAGGAATCCAGCTCCCAGCTGGAATGAAATTTGCCCTGCTGATGGGGGTTTTTTATTGGTTTGTTTGAGCCCTTATTAAAAAAATCCTTGGGTTTTTGGCAGCAGTGGTTCGGTGCTCAGCACCTTCCCGTCTCCGGCGCTCAGACTCGGAGCTTTCAAAGGAGCCTTGGGAGTTGGGCTCGGCAGCGCCCGAGTGCTTCACCCCGGCCAGGAAGCCTTGCCCTGGGGCTGGGGCTGCCTGGGACAGTGATACCGTTTGTTTGGGTTTTATAAGGGAGTTTATTTTTAATTATTCGAAGTCGCCCAAGCAAATGTGCAAGAAATCAGGTATAACCCAATAAAAGCTGCGCTGGAGAGGTGCTGGTGATCCCCAGCCCTCGCCATCCACTGAGGCTTTGTTTTGCCTTCAGCTGCATTTGTGTTGCTGAAGAGGAGGTGGGAATTCAGTGTCCTGATGTCACGGTGGGGTGCCAGAGGTGTGGGGCACCAGTGTCCCCCAGCAGCAGGGAGGGGGTCACAAGGACACTCGCTCAGGGGGAGGGATTATCTTCTCCCCTCAGCAGCTCCTGCAAGGGGTCTCTTAAGCACCAGGAGAGCTCAAACACATCGTGGATTTGGGGTTTTATTCCTCCCTTGCCTCTCTGAGTGTGTGGGGTGCCGTGGGAGGTACCTGTGTGGGGCACAGGGACTCTCCTGGCTTTGGGAAGAAGCTGGGGGTGCCCTGTGCTCCTGTGTCCTTCCAGTCCCACATGTCCCTCTTCAGACACTTCCTGGCTACCAGAGGGTCCCCGTGGCTGAGTCCCAGCCCCTCTGTGCTCCTCCAGCCTGTCCCTGCAGGGTCCTTGGCCCCGCACCCCCCTGTGGAGCCCGGTGGGTTCAGCTGCGCCGGAGCCATCGAGCCAGGGGACGTGGGGAATCCAGTTACAGAGAATGACATGGGACCATGAGACAGCTTCCAAAAATAGAGAGCAGGACTGAAATAGTGGGTCATGAATCTCGGAGGCAGAGAGCAGGCCCAGCCTGGCAGCAGGGGACACAGCTCTGCTGTGCCAGCGAGCTCGGAATGCGGACGGGCTGGGCTCCACTCACGGTCCCCATCGGGTCTCAAGGTGTAAATTCCCATCAAGGAACTGGCTGAAAGGAGAAACACGTCATCTGATCCCTGTACAGCACAGTTACAGGGAGAGATCACACAGGCGCGGGGGGATCACATCCCCAGGTCCAGAGAATATTTCTGGGAGCGAGCAGGGGAGAGCAGCTCTGCTACACGCTTGTGCTGCTAAATCCTAGAGGGATTTGGATAGCAGAAGCCAACTTCCCTGAAAGTCTGGATGGCAAAAGGGTAACAGGGAAGATCTGGGGAGTTCCTTGGTGCAGTCTGGCCTTTGTCACTCAGTTCTAGCCACGGGAGGAGGTCCAGGCTGGCTGCAGGGAGGCGGCAGCTCCCAGCTTGCCCCTTCCCTGCTCCTGCACCCCTGAGTCCTGCAGCCTTTCCTGGTGCCATGCGTGGCAGAGGAGGGCTCCTTGTACAGGCACAGTTTCCTCACCAGCCCAATTTGTGGAGAGTTAGTCCTAAATCATGCCACAGGATGCCACAGACACATCACTTACAGCAGTGTGGAGACAGGGCCTTTTATCCGCGTTGCCAGAGGCGTTCTTTAGCCAAAATGCTTTGTGTTAAGAACTTGATCCTGTATTGTTTCCTCAGCTTGTTTGTATACGCTGAGGAAAAGCAGAGACTAACAGTTCCCTGAATTCCTCCTTGGATTGGGAGTGCTGGGCCTTTGTCAGTGCTTGCAGTTGAAGGCAATTGCGATGTGTTAACCAGGGACTACAGCGAGTATTTATTTACCTCTAAAGGGTTTTACTGCTTCCACACACACATTCTTTGCTGATTTGAACATCCTGAAAGCCCAGCTATGTGTGTGCCAATGCTCTGCAAACTCCAGGGCCGGTTCTTGCAGGGTTTTCCTCCCAGGGTCAGCTCACAAAAAGAAGGTCATTCAAAAGACAAGTGATGTTTAGAAACTGATAACCACGGGTCCTTCTGAAAGGGATTTGATTTCCCCATCTAAAAGGAGATCTTTGATTAGTGACTGATGGGGCAACTTCAAAAGCTCACGGGGTCTGGCTGAGATAAGCATTCAAACCTGGGATGCTCCTTCCCAAAGCCTCTTTGATCTGGAATTAAAGCTAGAAATCTTGCAGGCTTTATTGTGCGATTTCCAGTGGTTTTAATGATGTACCAGGCACAATCGGATCCACCTGGATTTCCCTCTCCTGCCGGGAAGGGTTTTAGCTGTGGCTTTCTGGGGTGTGGAGGACTCCAGGTCCTCACAGCACGGTGAAGCCCTTTTTGGAGCTGGAGAGGCAGTAAATCCACTGAAGCCCCCCTGTTTTGGGGTGAGTGGCACCCCGCAGGGGTCTGACCCTCGTGGCTCCTGTACAAGGTTTGCTCCCTGTCACAGCGGTGGCACAGAGGGAGTTCCCTGTGCTGGGTCACTCTGAACCACGGCCTTTGGGCTGCTCAAAGGCACTGGGTGTTACTGGGGCCTCCCACAGGTCTGGAGAGAGCCCCCCACTCCTGTCTCCCCATCCAAGCATTTCCCTGGGTCTGTTCCACTCGCTCTGCAGTCCCAGCTCCCAGGGGCACGAGGCTGAGAGCTGGGTGTGCTCCCACCCTGCAGAGGCACACACCAGGGGCACTGCCAGTCCCCTCCTGGCGCCTGAGCACAGAATGTGTCACACCTGGAAGTAATTAGGATGAATTTTTACTCATTCATAGCTAATTGCACAATTACTCTCCTATGAAAGCTTCAGCTCTCAGAAGACACTTCAACACATGAAATGAGTTTCTCTGAATCTGGCTCGAAGAATCGCCACAAAGCTCAGGCTGGAGAGCATTGGGCTGGATCCTAAACATCCTTTTCTTTTCAGATGGAGTCATTCCTTCTCAGTACAGTTCAAACTGCTGCCTGGGAGGGTTCCCACAGCAACCCCCACAGGGGAGGGGCGAGCGTGTCCCAGAACTCGCTGTCCCCGGAGTGTGTGTGACATCCCGGACGGGCAGCAGGAGCTCTCCTGTGCTCCCTGCCCCGGGTGAGGCACACGCTGAGCTGCCAGGACCTGTCCCCGTGCCGTAGGTGGTGTCCCCGTGCCCCAGGCTGGGGATGGGGCCGTGGTGGGAGCCCCGGCAGCGCAGGAGCCGTGTCTGTCTGCAAACCTCCCCGACCCACTTCGCCGAGGCGCCTGCCACGACGTCGAAATCTCCTGCGCGCTTGCAAATGATGTTTACTATTTAATAAGATGTGATGAGACTGTTCTGATACTTCAAAGGCAGCTGACAGTTTTGTTAGAAATAATCAAGGAACTTTTGGACAATTACGGTGAAGGCTTTGACAGCAAGAAAACGCACAAACCTTGTAACTGTAACCGGCACCAAAGTCAGAGACTCTTCCCTGGAAACAACTTGAATATTCATTTTATCCATTAGGCGTCACTTTTTTATTTATTTATTTTCATTCCATGCTTTTTATGTCACTTTGCTTCCTTCATGCCCAGGAGAGCTCTTTTCTTGTTACAAGATGTGAATCTTCCCACCTTCTTGAACCTCCCTGTCTCGGAACAGGCGAAGGCTTCCGGAGCTCTGCTGTCTCCCTGTCTGGCTGCTGCTGCTCTGGTGGGAAGTGGGGGGGACACACTAAGGTCCCCATTTTGCAGGTTTTTAAGGCACCAAGAAACTCCAAGATTTCTGCAAGGTCCCTGACAGCCATGGCAGCAAGGCCATGGGCCGAGTCAGGCCAACAGAAAAAATCCTGAGTGACTTCCGAGGGATTGGGAAATAAAAAACATCAGAAATTCAGCCAGGGTCAGTAAAACTTAAATATCCCTTGAAAGCATCCAACAGAGCAGGTGAATAGGAATGAAGAGCAGCTGAGCTTTTCTTCCTCTGGGTCATCCGAGATGCTGATTTCCCCTAATATTGATTGATGCTCAGCCTATAGACACATTGTCAAGCAGCCACACAGGGCTGTTCTCCAGCTGATGTGCAGGGAGAGCATTTCATTTCATCACAACCCTTCCATCAGTCAAGCCAGCGAGAAGGAAATTTGATAACATGGATGTAAAACTAAAGCCTCTGGTTTAATCAGACTTTTGGGTGGAATTAGCGGGGACACGCAGTGGCACCAACGCGCCTGGGTGAGAATTGCAGGGACGACAAGACTCCAGCAGCAGAACCAGCTCCTCATTATCCCATTAGCAGAGCTGTGAGGGCAAAATTGCTGATGGGAGAGAACTTTTGGGTGGTGTTGGATCAGCCCTGCCTGTGCCCTGAGGTACAGGTGAAGCCCTGGGGTGTCCCTGACTCTTCCTGGGGGTCAGGCCCCATCTCCAGGCGCACCCCAAGCCGTGGGGGGCTCACTGGGGTGCTCTGTGGAGTCCTTGGTTTTGCCAGCACGTGTCCATTTTCTATTTCCATCCCCACCACACCCTGCACCCCATTGAGCTGGACCCCTGCAGCTCCTCTGGCCATCCTTGGCCCTCTCTGCGGCTGCTCCAGCCCCACACTCCTCACCACAGCCCCAGTAGTCACTGGGAGAAGTAACTGGCCACAGATTAGTGTGTGTAAGTGAATGGCAGGGGCTTTGTGTACCGAACAGGGGCTTGTCTTTGTCAAAAAGTCTTTACAAAGTATCCGGCGCCGGGTGTCAGGGAGGACAAGTTTTTTAATCATGTTAAAATGATTTATTTAAACGTCAAGCCATGTCACCTCACTTCCTTTCATTTTTCAAACTGTTTGTGTTTTTTCTGGATGATAAATTTATCTTCAGACAGCCTCAATATGACTAATTAACTTTGAAATATAAGAACCAGATGTGTGAGCTGGAGAGCTTTCTGAACTCATGCCAGGCGCTTTTTTTTTCCCCTCTCCTCTCCTTTTCCCTGCACTGAAATGGCTCTGCAGACACTCAGGGCACATGGAAAAACCCAGTCAGATGGATGGACAGGTCCCTCCTGCCTAGCCCAGATGGAGTTTGCTGCCTGGGATGGTCCTGCCCTGGCCAGAGAGGGGCAGGACATCCCAGCCGGGAGGACACGGCATGTGGGAACCGAGCTGCGCTGTTCCTTTGCCACATGAAAGGAAATCAAGCCTGCATGTGACACAAAGTGATTTCTTTGAAAGAAAATCCTGCCGTGTGAAGTGGGTTTTCCCCTTCTCTTTTCATGCAGCGATCACTCAGAGGCACTCCAAGCGGGAAACATTTATGTACTGATTAATTAAGCAAAGTCTCCCAGGCTAATTTCCCTCTTTGTAAGGGGCGTTCTCATCCCTGCTGCAGGAATCCTCCTGGAAACAGCCCCGAGCCCTCAGCCCCAGCCCACGGTGTGGGGCAGGCCCTGGTCCCCTGAGAGAGGATGGATGAGGGGGACAAGGACTCTGTGGCACCATGCTGAGGGGACAAGGACTTGGTGGCACCGTGCTGAGGGGACAAGGACTCGGTGGCACTGTGCTGAGGGGACAAAGACTCAGTGGCACCATGCTGAGTGGACAAGGATTCAGTGACCCCGTGCTGAGGGGACAAGGACTCGGTGGCATCATGCTGAGGGGACAGGGACTCAGTGGCACCATCTGAGGGGACTTGGTGGCACAGTGCTGAGGGGACAGGAAATAACATTGAGGCCCCTCTGCTCCCCTGGCCTGCACAAACCCTCATCAGCCCCAGGGCGTGCAGAGGGCGATGGCAGCGGGGCCTGGCCTGGATCCCACCCCACGCTGGGGCCGTCCCTCCTCAGGGCAGAGCACAAACCCCAGCCTGAGCTCCGTGCTCCTGTCACACCTCCATGGGGCACACGGAACAGGGGCAAAGGCCAGGGTGGAAGTGAGGGCTGGGATGAGCTCTGGGCCGGGGAGAGGAAGGCCCAGCTGCCCAAGATCTGCCCAGCTCAGGAAGGGACAGGAGCTTTCCTGGTCATGTGAAAAGCCTTCCCCTCCTGTGCCCCGGGCTGGGGCAGCACTGGGGCAGTGCCAAAGGGCTCTTCAACCAGAGCAATAATGTGAGATCCACGGGACACACTGGAGAGCTGCGGGGAAAACCCTGGGAAGGGTGGGACAGTCCGAGCAGCTCTGCCCAGGCATGGGGAGCCTGCAGGAGGGGTTTTTCCTGCTGGGAACCTTCTGGGTTGAGATCAACCCCAGCATCTCCAGAGGAGGAAGGGTGACAGGACCTTCTCCAGATGTTTTTGTGGCTCTGGAGTTTGGAGAGGCCCATCAGGACCCACAGCAGGGCTGTGCCCTGCTCTGTTCCTGTGACCCTGCTGGAGCCACAGCCCCACGGTCCTGCCCCACTGCAGGTCCCCGTGCCAGGCCCCCACGTCACTGGGGAGCGACACTGCCTGCCAAGCAAACATCAACAAACGTCTTTTCAGCCAAAACAGATTTCTCAAACAAAGTGTAAATATTCATGAAAAAATGTTGGTTTCGGTGGAGATTTTCCTGATCTTCTTGGAACTGGTAATCAAAATAATGTTTTTTAAATTGAGGGGTTTTTTAAAACAACTTCTTTTAAGTTTTCATTTCAATAACTCTAAATTTATTCCATGAAAAAACTTCAGTTAAAATTATTGGGTCGGAGTGGTGAAAGAGATGGCTGCTCTTCTTTGGCACGAGGCCTTCAGGAGCTGCTGCACAAGAACCCAAGGGCTGGGAGGCCACTTCTGCTGCCTCCAGGGCTGGAGGAGCAGAGTGTGTCCGTGTGTCCGGCCCCAGGTGCTCCGTCTGTCCGAGCACGGTGCTGGGAGCGTTCCCGGGGTTCACCAGCTCAATCCCACCTGGGTTTGCAGACCCAGGCACATAGAGACCCCACACTCTGGGCACCACCAGGGCCTGGGCAGCAGCTGATCCCATCCACATCCGAGGAGGGATTGTAGGGACACCCCAGGAGGAGCCAGGAGCAGCGGTTCACGCAGTCAAACTGCCAGTGCCACAAGGAAAAACCCCTAGATAGAGGATATTGCCTGGTGCCAAGTGGCCCAGGGGGGCCTCCTCTGGGCCTCCTCTGGCCACACAAGCCCTGGAGGCTCCCCAAAGGCTGTCAGGGCTGCAGGGGGGACAGGGAAGGGGTGCTGGTGGCTGGTCCCCACTCCCCTGGCGCAGGCACTCAGAGCTGCCGCTCATCCAGGCAGGCACCTGCGAGGATGTCGCCTCGTTAGGGCGATAATGGAGCATTTCAAACACAGCAGAACTAAAACCAAGCTGAACCTTTCCCTCCCCACCCTCACCCCTGCCCTAAATATCCACAACAAGCTGCGGAAGGCAGCCGGGAGCGCGGGGCCTCAGCGGATGTTGACAGCCTTGATGTCTTGGCGGGCAGGATCCAGCAGCATCTCCCACTGTATGGCGCTAGATATTTAATAAAGTAAAACCCCCAGGATCAAGCAGGCTGCAATCCCTCCCAGCTCCTTTCTTCTGCCTTGCTCAAGCTCTTTCAAGCCTGCCTCCCGTCTCTCTCCAGAAAATCCTTTCATGCCTCCCTCACCAGACTGACATTTTGACAAGTTGCCACGAGTGACATCTGATTTGTACAAATTTCAAGACTAATAAATCTACCTGTCAAAGCGGAAACTTTAAAAGGAGCTAAGCCCAGCGGGTATAGTTTAACAGAACTCAAGTTGATGAAACTGTAGGATGGAGAAATTATATCTGTCACAATCCACCCACATTAGTTCTGTAGAGATGTTGGCAACTGAAACAAACGTCTTTCACAGCCTTGAAAAAAAAGGGGAGAAAAAAATAAAAGGAGACTGTTAATACTGTGAGTAACAAGTAACAGTTCTATTTGTAAACTAGCAAATTTAATTATTTAAATTTTAATTTGCCTGTAGACACGCGAGGAAGGGAGAGACCCTTCCTCACCCCACACCCCCGGCCCCCCTGACCCCCAGCCCGAGGTCAGGGGGCTTTGGGCCCCCCACGCTCTCCAGCTCCTCGCTGTGGTTGTGGCCATGTGGGGATGTGCTGGTGGAGGCTGCAGCTCCCACTGGGGCCGTGGGACTCGGTGCTGTCCCACTAGATCCAGCCAGGAAACCATCTCAGTGAAAGCCTCTCCTCCCCCTGAGCCTGGTGGGACGTGTCACCNCCTTTCATGCCTCCCTCACCAGACTGACATTTTGACAAGTTGCCACGAGTGACATCTGATTTGTACAAATTTCAAGACTAATAAATCTACCTGTCAAAGCGGAAACTTTAAAAGGAGCTAAGCCCAGCGGGTATAGTTTAACAGAACTCAAGTTGATGAAACTGTAGGATGGAGAAATTATATCTGTCACAATCCACCCACATTAGTTCTGTAGAGATGTTGGCAACTGAAACAAACGTCTTTCACAGCCTTGAAAAAAAAGGGGAGAAAAAAATAAAAGGAGACTGTTAATACTGTGAGTAACAAGTAACAGTTCTATTTGTAAACTAGCAAATTTAATTATTTAAATTTTAATTTGCCTGTAGACACGCGAGGAAGGGAGAGACCCTTCCTCACCCCACACCCCCAGCCCCCCTGACCCCCAGCCCGAGGTCAGGGGGCTTTGGGCCCCCCACGCTCTCCAGCTCCTCGCTGTGGTTGTGGCCATGTGGGGATGCGCTGGTGGAGGCTGCAGCTCCCACTGGGGCCGTGGGACTCGGTGCTGTCCCACTGGATCCAGCCAGGAAACCCTCTCAGTGAAAGCCTCTCCTCACCCTGAGCCTGGTGGGACGTGTCACCCCCAGCCCTTCTTTTCTTTGCTGGCCTTTTGGTGGAATTTCAGGGGTTTTGGTGGTATTTTCTCCTGTTCTCTCTGCTGTGGTTCCCCGCCCGTGCTGGGGCCCTGGGACACTCAGGGAATGCTGCCTCTGCCAGACTCACCCCCATCCACAACCCCAAAACTTTCCAACTTTCTTCCCTGTGTGTTCCTGGTGTCCCCAGGAGCTGAGAACACCCCTGGCCCAGCAGAGCAGGGCCTCCATCCCTCTGACTCTGTGCTGAGGCAGCAGCAAGGTTGAAGGAAACACAAACCCTTTCCCATTCCCTACCTTGGATACAGGGATTCAGAGCCTTGAAACTTTCTGATGGGTGTTTGACGGGGAGAGGAGGTATCCAGGCGCTCCAAGGGAAGGAGATGTGGTCTTGTACCCAGCTGAAATCCCTTTTTTTCATTGCATCTCCTCTTTGAGACACACAGACATGAGCAGCCAGTTCATTCTGCCTGCTGGAAAGAGATTGATTTGGAAGTCACACATTGCATGAAACTCCTGTAGCCACGTCTGCAGCACTGAGAGTGTCTCCAGGTGGATCTAATGACTGAGTGAAACCTCGGAGCTGAATATTTATGACAGCTGGTGTGGTTAGAACTTGCCCATCTCCCTTCATTACAGGGGAGGCTGCAGTGTGAGCTCTTTCCACTCGATTCCCAACCGTGGAGAGACTCGCTGCCTGCTCCCCAGCCTGCAGTGCTGCTGCCTCACCCAGCCAGCATGTGCTGGCTCTGCAGGAGAGCAGAGCAGGGAAGTGCTGCTGCTCTCCACTGCCTGCTGTGGGCTCAGTCCTGCTGCCCTGGAGGCACCCGAAATATCGCTGCCCTTTGGCACAGCACCGTGCCAGGCAGGCCCAGGGCGGGTCCCCACCCTGCTCTGTGAAATCCCTCTTGGGGTGATGGCCAAAGGGCAGAGCCATGGCTCCCAGGCTCCCCAGCACAGAGCACTCGGACAAGTCCCTGCTGTGAGAGCCCAGGTTTGGTCCTGCTCCTGGAGAAATCAGCAGGAGCTCTGCCATTTTGCAGACTGGCATTTCCACAGGATGCAGAAATCAGCATCCAGTTAGTAAATCCCAGCCCTCGTTCCCCTGACCACTGCAGCATCTCACAGCCCCGTGAATCTCAGGGAGGTTTCTGAAACCTCAGCTCTGCACAAGCCCAGGAACAGCCACACTGGGATCATCCTGGGCCATCCCTCACTTCCAACAAGTCTTATTTAGCAATGTGCTTCCACGGAGAGCCAGTCAATATATTTGTTTTCCTGTAGATGTGCAGCTGCAGAAGCGAGCTGTGCAGGAAGTTTATTAAGCTTGGTTAATTTTCTAATGGCCGCAGTGCTGATGGATGGGAGCCGCGCCGGCTTCCTGCTCGACTTAAAAGTCAAATAAAAATAATCACGCTGATGGGAAAATATATTTCTTGTAGCTGCAGCAGATAATATATGAGATGTGAGTACCTGCCAAGCGTCTGGGCTCTGGTAACATTCCCAGGGTCAGGGTTCAGCCTGTGCAGTTCCACCCCAGCCAGCAGATACCGGGGATTGCAGTGTAAACAGCCCGCCCAGGGGATTTTTCAACATCTGTATTGTTTCTAGTGTAATTCCTGCTGTGAGGCTCTGCTGTGATGAGGGTGGGACAGAGGGAGTCTCTGGCACTGGCACCCAGCGTGGGCACCCTCAGGATGCTGCTGGGTTTGGGGGTCTCACCTGCAGCTCTCTCACCTGGAGAGGAGGCCCCAGGGTGAGGGGCTGGGTGAGGAATTGACTTCCAGCAATACCTGCCATGGACCCAAGCGCTCCCAGTCTGTCCCAGTCTGTCCCAGCTCTCAGAGGTGGCTGTGCTGGAGCTCTTGGCCCTCTCACTGCAGCTCAGCCCAAGTTCCAGCAGTCTCTGGAGTGGTGGGACCTGCATCTCTCTCCCTCAGGCCAGACCCAGCCTTCATCACTCCCCAGCCCAGAGCCACTCATTTACATCGAAAGGCATCCCAGAATCTCATGCTCACAAAACCACAGCAGGCAGGGATTATCCAAGAGGAATTTAACTCACTTCTCTGCGATAAACTCTGGTTAGGGAGATTACAACTGTTTACCCAAGTAGTAAATATTGCTCAGTGCTCAGCTGCTGCCAGACACCAGGGAAAGGGCTCGTGGCAGGCCCAGGCTGCCGGGGATCCTGCAGCACCCCGGCCCCTCTGCACCCTGGAACGGTGTCAGGCACCTGCCATCTGTGACAATCCCTGTCCATCCCTGCTGCCTGCCTGCTGCCCCCTTCTCCTTGGGACAGAGCTGGCACATTATCTCCACTCTGCACATCTGTTTGGGACAATAACGCTGTAAACTTGTAAACTTGTGCACTGCCCCGTGCCTGGAAGTGCCTAAGGCCAAGGATGGGGCTTGGAGCAGCCCGGGCTGAGGGTTGAAGTGAGATGGACTTTTAAGATCCCTTCCAACCCAAACCATTCTGGGATTCTCTGATGTGCTCAGAGGTTTCTGAGCAAAGCTCTGCACAGCTGAAAATCAGGCCAAGCTACCAGAGCCAGCACTCCCAGCTCCACCAGACCTCCTCAGCTGTGGCAATGGGGACACACCAAGGCACACCTTTGGTGAGGAGCATCTGCAGCCCCTCAGGTCCCTCCTAGGGAGCTTCTGCTGGGCTTTGTCCCAGCGGGGAGTGCAGTGGGCACAGGGCACTGCAGAGCCTGCAGGGATGGCAGCAGAAGACAGATAGACCCCGTTGTCTTTCTAACTCCCCCTCCCTTTGTGGTGTGGGGGCTCCCCTCCCCTGCCTGGTGTTCTTATCTCCCCTCCAGGTTTCAAAGCCCCACTAATCAGATCCATCACAGCACTCACATTAGCCAGGCCAGCTCCAGGCTGTCACCGCTCCACGTGTGCAGATGTTCCCGCGCGGGGCTGGGTGATTTAGAGGGGACCATTCACATTCACAGTCATCGCTTCAAATAAACAGGCTGAGAGTTTAATGATTTCAAGGTAAAGCTCTTTTATTAAGACAACACAGAGAACTTTTTTCAACCACAGCTGACATCACTATAATAAATCACCATCATGTCTTGTGGGATTGAAAAAGCCAAAATACTGTCAGAACTGATTTTTCTGGCTACTCGTGCCTCCAGAACAAACCATGTGTTTTTAATCAACAAATCTTTGTTTTGCATTTCTAAGACCCTAGCACTCTTTAAATAGTTAGCATTTACCAGAGGGATATTTTAAATTCAACACACCGCTTCCTTACTGGAGAGATTAGGAAACAGGACACCACATTACAGCCTTACCGCGCCTGTCCGGGCTCTTGGAAATTTGTTTTTGTTATATCCATGCAGCATGGAGAAGGGCTTTCCCATGCTTGTCTCTAGCTTCATTAGACCTTTTCTCCCCAAAATCAGAACGTTTACTGTTTTTATGAACCAAACCATCTACCGAGACATCATGGAAACCACCTCTGTGCAAAGCTGGGAGAAAAAGTAATGGGAGCACCTCCAGACCCAGGGAGTCTCCAGCAGGCCGTGGGACCCAGCAGCCACAGGAACCCCTCTGCCCACCATCCCTCAGGCATCCTTGCCCCGTTGCCCAGAAGCTCCTGCAGAGCAGGCTCTGGGCTGCTCTGAGCACGGCTGGGGCCGTCCCCGCTGTCCCCCAGTGCTGGTGCCAGCGCTGCTGGCCCGTGCCTGGGGTGTGCCAGGCTTTCCCACCGTGCTTCCCCCCACAGCAGCAGTGTGAGCCAGAGGGGCTCAGCTCCCTGCTCTGGTTTCAAGGTCAGGCTGAAAGCAGAGATGCTGGGATCCTCTTTCAGGCTGCACGGGGACCCCTCCTGCTCCAGCAGTGGGGACATGCTCTGCCTGCTTGGCACAAATGTCAGGGCTGAGAATAACCCGGGCCGGGCCCGGGGCGAAGGGGCCACGCCAATCACAGGCAGAGGCAGCTGGCAGTGCCCACAGGGGTGACCACAACCCCCAGGGAGCAGCGTCAGAGCCCTGGGTGCTGTGACAGGCCAGTCTGGACCCCATCCCCTGCCTGTTTCCCCAAAGGGGGGGTTGGGTCTGGAATCCTGCTGAGAAGGGGCTGGGCAACCCTTGCCTCCACAGAGGACACCTTGCAGTGCTGCTGCCTGCTCTCCTGGTGCCTCAGATGTGGCACTTGGGGTCAGGGTGTGGCACTCAGGGACATGGTTTAGTGGTGGCTATGGTGGTGCTGGGTTGATGGTTGGACTGGATGATCCTGGAGATCTCCAGCCTTGATGATTCTGTGCCTAGAGTTGTGCCAGGCTGGTGACAAATGGTGACGGGGCCACTGGTGCACGCTCTCGGTAGGACAGTGACAGCAGGGAGAGCTGGGGACCACCCAGGGTACCCCACTGTCTGCCCCAACAGCCCTTTGGGCTGGAGCAGGTGGAGGGAGCAAGGTGACCTCCTCGGAGCCCACTCCACTCTGCGGTGACAGGGCCAAGCATCCCCACTGCTTGCTGGGACACCTTCCCCCCAGGACAGCAGCGAGTCCCCCAGGACTCAGCGAGCCCCCCACGCCCCTCGGATTGGGGATGAACTTTCCCCTTCGGACGAACTCGGGTCGGCCCCGGCACCTCCTGGGCTGACCCCGGGCCGACGGCCGAGCCCCCCTGCCCGCCCCGCAGCCCCCCTAAAGGCGGCATGAAAGCGACCTGGGCGCAGGGATTGCCGCAGCACCCGCCCACGCAGCCTGGCCAGATCAAAGCGTGTGCCGGGAATCAAAGCATGTGACAGGCAGGTGTCCGTCCCCTCGACAGGGCCGCGGTTAATCACAGCCTCTATCCCACAAGGAGATCAAACCGGCCCTCCTGCGGCTGCTGGTTAAAGCCTGCCTTCAAGTTACCCTAATTAAAGTTTTCCCCCGGCCTCCCCCGTGCTCGCCCGGCTGACTGCTGTCCCATGACCGCCCCTTTCACTGCCTAAAACAAAGGCTGCACTCAGGAGCTCCGGGCAGCCGCAGCGTCCGGCCCCAGCCATGCTTGGCCAGCCCTTTCTTCTGGAGCCACGGCAAAGCCCGAGCCTGGCAGGGGACCCTTCCCCACCTGCGCCCACCCAGGCACCCAGCACGGCCAGGGCCGCCTCCCCCACCTTTACATCCCCCAAAATGCCGAGTATTTATCCCAGGTCTGGAACTCCCTGCTTTTTCCTTCTGCTAAACTGGGAGAATCAGCTGAAAAGCATCATTCAAAGTATTTTCAGAACCCACGAAGCAGTGGTGGGACCTCATGTTCTCCATCCCCCTCGCCGAGACTCTCCTCTTGCCGTGACATCAATAGCGGCATTTTGATGAGAAGCAAAGGAATTGCTCCTCTCCAGCGAGGCTCCGCTTTGAAATGCTGCAGGGCTGCATGAAAGCAGTCCAGAGGAGAACCAAGCCGTTTCTGTAACCAAAAATTCGGGGAGGGGGGGCATAAATGCACATTTTAGACATGTCACATAATGAAGAAGTTTCTGAGTTTCCCTTTTCCCTTAAAAGTGCGCATTAGTTCGCTCATGCAGGGGAAGAAGAAAGGGGAAGATCACACGGTTTCACGAGAGGCCACTCACAGTTGGGAAATCAATCATTTCCACAGCAAAACCCACTCCCAACAACTGCCACATGGCCAGGGCTCATCCCTGGCTGCACCCCGGGAAGGAGAGGGGGGACCCCGCTGCCACCTCCTGTGCTGGGTGTCCCTTGGCCGGTGCAGCCGGGGGTGCTCGCTGCCGCTCAGGGGCCACAGCTCCTCACCTGTGACCCTGGTGTTCACTGGCCGGGGGCAGCGGGGCTGGGCTGGGCTGTGGGGCCTGGCTGTGGGGCCAGGCCAGGCTGTGGGGCTGCAGCTCCTCACCTGTGACCCTGGTGTTCACTGG
>VXBQ01009113.1:383-18787 GCA_013400175.1 Phainopepla nitens | reverse complement strand
CGGGGCTCGCGTTAGCAGACGTGCAGATGGCATTGTGTGTCTTCAGCTGCCGCCTCCCTTGGGCTGTGTTTCAGTAGGCCTAAATCATCTCTGTGTCAGCACCCACTCAAGGCTCTCCTCTCGAGTATTTGCTTATCGATTGCTGAAGCCCATATCAAATAATCTCCTTTCTCTTAAGGTACAGCTTACCTAAGAAGTGCAGCTCTCAAGCACAAGCCCATCAGCAGCCAAGTGCTGCACTGGGGCCTGCTGGTCTGGGGATGTGCCTGGAGCAGGTAAAGGAAGGGTGTGGGAATACTCCTACACGGAGCTTTCCCATTGTTGGACGAGATAAAGAGTGGCTTTGCCTAAATGGCGTGTTCAGCTTCATCAGTGTCCTGCTCAGCTGATGTGTGCGGTGGAAAACATGCCAGGAGACAGGCTGGGCTTTGGGAGCTCCTGAAATGGGCAGCCAGGGAATCTTTTGGTTTTTCAGGGAGCGTGGGTGACCTGAGTGCAGTGCACCTAGAATGAAAAAGCTGGTGTCTGCAGCTTCAGAGTGAGCACACCTTCAGCTTGTCTGTTGGGTTTTGAGGCTGTGTCCTTAACACCCTGGAATACTCGTAAGGATGTATTTACTGAAGTGCTGGTTGAGTGAGTTACTGGCTGGGAAAAGGACTCTCATTCTCTTGCAGTTATGCATCATCTTTGCACACTGACAATCACCCTGGCAAACCAAAATCCAGCCCTTGTGTAGCCCAGGTGTGAGCACTCAGTGGGCTTCCTGATAATCGTGGAAAGTTAGTTACTTCATGAAAGGTAACTTCTCTGAGTGGTTGTTAGCTGAAAGGTGCTGGAGTAACCCAGGAACGCCAGGAGCCTTTTCTTTCACACTCTACCAAATACATCTGGCCTTGGGTTTGGAGCAATGCAGCTCTGAAACTGTTGAACCACCTCGATCTGTGGCTGCTGAGCTGATACTGCTTGGAGTGTTCCTGCAGCTGGGGGCTCTCTGCAGGATTTTCATCCTCTGGAGCCCTCCCGGTGATGGCACTTGACAAAAAAATGCTTTGCTTCTGTGTAGCAGCAGCAGCAGCACGTGTTTGGGGAGGTAGCTGTGAAACTCACTGCAGTGTGTGCAGCAGGCAGAGCTGTAGGAGTCCACTTGAGTCCATCTAAGGTGTCTCCAGTGGGAGAAGTTTCCCTGAGTGAAGCTGGAGTCTGTTTCCAGCCTCCTCTGCGGGGGTTGGATCTTGCAAGGTTTCAGCCACATGTTAGGATCACACCCAGGCATTTATCTGAGCGAGTGCCATTCAGAGAGCCTTGCAAAACCCCGGGCAAGGAGGAAGCTGTTGAGCATGCTGACACAGCCTCCTTAGCTGGTTTAGTTTGGAAGCATCAGGTCACACTTCTGAAGTTTTTAATTAGGAAATCTCGTGAGCCTTTACACAGAAAAACAGAGGGAGGGGTTTTGCTCAGGTTTGTATTATTGATTTAAACAAAGTAACAGCACGAGCTTCAGTTACCAGTGCAAAATCACTTTTTTAGGGAAGTGCCGAGCTGACTTCTTATTTGCTTCCTTGACTGACTTTAGTTCAGAGTCTGCATTTGGGAATGAGTGCAGGAAAAGAACAACTGCTCTCTGCAGGCCAGTTAATGGTTTGGGTGGACGAGGCTGTTGGGATTCCTCAGGACTGAAATGAAAGCAATGACACAGCAAGATGTCCTGTAGGGCAGCTCTAGAAGCTGGAGTGCACACCAGGAGCTTGCTGTGCCTTAGGAGGTTGTGTGCTGCCTAACCAAGGGCTGCTGCCAGTCTCCACTACAGTGAGCCTAATGCAGTATCAATCTCTAATGCAATCTCTGCCCATCAGTCAGGCATATGGAGCTGGAGGGAGAACTGAACCAGTTACACAGGGAGGCTTGGTGCAGGGCCTGAGTGCTGCTGAAGTGGACAGGCCACGAGAGGCAGACAGAATTACCCAGAATAGTTCTTTTCTAGCGTGGTAGTGGGTTTCAACCACATTTATTCCTCCAGTGTAAACAAACACTTGATTTGTAATCAGACTAAACGAGGCCCTGGAGGGGCAGGACAAGATGAAATGGTTTTGAACTGGAGATGGAGAGGTTAGATTAGATATTAGGGATAAATCCTTCCCTGGGAGGGTGGGCAGGCCCTGGCACAGGTGCCCAGAGCAGCTGGGGCTGCCCCTGGATCCCTGGCAGTGCCCAGGCCAGGCTGGACACTGGGGCTGGGACACCCTGGGACAGGGGAAGTGTCCCTGCCAGGGCAGGGGTGGCACTGGGTGGTCTTGAATGTCCCTTCCAACCCAAACCTCCTGTGCTGAGCTTGATGAGAAGGTTTAAAACCCAACGTTAGCGGTGAAATCTCGTTAGAGCTGGATTCAGCGAATGCAGCTTCTGCTTTTCTAAGGCTCCGCATTAGTCACTGTCTCTAATTAGATATTAAGCCTGAGTTTTCCATGTGCGTGAGTAAACTTGCTCACAAGGGAGGGTATCATTTCTTCCTGCTCCTAATTTCCCTGATGTGGACGGCCTGTGGCTCCTGCTCACAGAAGCCGCCCGTCATGCCGGGATGGTGTCCGGATCGGCCGCTGCGGTCCCGGCCCCGCCAGCGCCCCTGTTCACGATCACTCACAGCCTCTGCAGGCTGCTGCCATCTGTGCAGCGCGGGCCCTTCCCAGTGCTCCTCAGCCTGGGGCTGGGGGGCTGAGGCTGGGGGGGGCTGAGGCCGTGCTCTGGGGCTGAGGCTGTGTGGGGCTGAGGCCGTGCTGTGGGGCTGAGGCCGTGCTGCTGTAGGGGGCTGAGGCTGTGGGGCTGAGGCTGCACTGCTGCTGTGGGGCTGAGGCTGTGGGGCTGAGGCTGTGGGGCTGAGGCTGTGTTGCTGTGGGGCTNGGCTGAGGCCCTGCTGCCGTGGGGCTGAGGCCGTGGGGCTGAGGCCGTGGGGCTGAGGCTGGGTTGCTGTGGGGCTGAGGCCCTGCTGCCGTGGGGCTGAGGCCGTGGGGCTGAGGCCGTGGGGCTGAGGCTGGGTTGCTGTGGGGCTGAGGCCCTGCTGCCGTGGGGCTGAGGCCGTGGGGCTGAGGCCGTGGGGCTGAGGCTGTGTTGCCGTGGGGCTGAGGCTGTGTTGCCGTGGGGCTGAGGCCGTGTTGCCATGGGGCTGTGTTGCCGTGGGGCTGAGGCCGTGGGGCTGAGGCCCTGCTGCTGTGGGGCTGAGGCCGTGGGGCTGAGGCCCTGCCGCCGAGGGGAGCACCAGAGGCTCGGGTGTTTCCGCAGGCTCCCCGCAGGCTCAGCAGCGCGGGCCGTGGGACGCTGGCACGTCCTGGCCTTCCTGGAGAGATCCTGCTGGACGCCCCGTGGGCTGGTCCTTGATCCGGGAGCTGGGCGCTGGAACGCCGGAGCTCCTCAGCCTTGATAGGCAGCGAGCAGAGGTCTGGAGGAGTGGGAGGAAGTTGGGCTTTCCTGATACAGTTATCAGGTTCAAGAGCTAAACTCAGCCTGTTTGTGGTGACTGGGTAATAAATAAGGTCTCTTTTTAGGATTTGTGTCAGAGCCTGACTTAGTGTGGTTGGTTTTTTAACTTTGGAGTATCTGGCAAGCGTTGGAGTGAGACTGTGGTTTCTAGAGAGAGAGACAATTCCTGAAGTGCCTCTCAACAAAAGATTCGTTCAGCCAGCTGGGAGCTGCAACTTCCCTTCTCCTCTCTTGACTGTTACAAGTAACTTTGACTTGAAGAAACCACACCAGAGATGTGCTGGAAAATACTGCTCTAAAGAGCTCCACTGCTGTTTTAATGCCTTTTGAACCACCCAGGCAGCCATAAATCCCATGTGGTGTCACTTCATACACACGTGGCTAAGGGGGAGGGTGATAACACTTAAAGTGTTTCCTAATGGCAGAAGTCTCTTAAAATGCATTGCATCACTTCATTAGCTAATAAAGTTCCTAGGAGGTGACTCAGACCCTTTCTTTGAGGTCCTGCTTGCTGTACCTTAGGTGGGCTAAAACAGGTGACTGAAATCAGAATCTCCTTTTTCCATCTTGGCCCTGAGTTCCTGCAGAGCACTTTGTAAACAGTGGCAGAGCTTTGAGTGGTAATATCTGGATAAGGACACTTTTCTGACTATCAGAAACATGAAATGTCCTGAGCTCTTACATGACTGCTCGACAGACCTATGCCTTCTTTATGGTAGATACTTGCTAAGCAGTCCATGTCCTTTTAAATGTTCAATCAAAGTCGGGGCTGGAGAAATAAAAATGCCTTTTCTTGTCATATACCACTGTTTTGGTTTCTGCAGGAATCATTCCTGGAAGTGCTGTTGGGAAGCCTTTCAGGGATTGAAGCTTCTAATCTGGAGTTCAGGCTTCTGATCATGATCACAAGTAGCTGGAACACTGAAGTATTTCCTAAAGAAGGAAGCTGGACTGTAGAAAGTTGATTTGTCCATTTATGATGCACTACTTGGTTGAGGCTATGAGTGTTGCAGAGGAGGCTTAGTGTAGGGGTAGCTTGATATCATGCTAAAATTGCACTGCTTTTTAAATCTATCTTTAAAGAAGACATTTTGGAGACATGCAGGATTTTTTCTTAGTGTGAAAAGAAAGAAATGTTTAGGGATGAGCAGCAGGTTTTAATGCAGTTCTCTGGTTCAGGTGGATTGGAAGTGTCCTGGCTGGATTCCATACCCCAATGGTGTTGTCTCCTAGTTGGTTAAGCTTGTTTGTGATCTCACCTAACTGCATGAAAAGTATTATGATTAAAGATAAAACAACCTCTGCTGTGTAATAACAAAGTCTGTATGAAGAAACTGGTCCTATAACAGTAGTGAATCATGTCAGCTTTATGAGATGCAAACTGAAGGCAGCCCTGACCTTCTCTGATGATAAAAGAATGTCCTTGTGCCGGCTGTGGAATCAAAATCAAGCTGCTTCAGGGGCTGACAGCCTGGTAAGAGTTGTCCAAGGCCAGGCTGGACAGGGCTGGGAGCAATCTGGCGTGGTGGAAGGTGCCCCTGCCCATGGCAGGAGGTGGAACTGGATGGTCTTTGAGGTTCCTCCCGATTGAAACCACTCTACCATTCCTCACCTCCCTGGAATTTGAGTTTCTGGCTGCTGCTTATGGTTATGCAGAGGCAGATAAAGAAACCCCAATGTGGTTTTGTTTGGTTTATGTTTTTTTGACTCAAGACAGCTGGAAATGGTAGGTTTAATAAGGTTGTTGTAATATTAATTAAGTTATAAAAGAGACTAAACTCGCATCCTTTGTGCACTCCTGGAATGTCAGGGGATGGCAAGTTCAGCACTTGTCCCAAGTTTTCCTCTGGGAAATGAACTGTACCTGTAGCTGGCTTGTTCAGGAATGCTGCAGTCTGTGATTTAGTGCTGCTGCTGATCCAAGGCGAGCTGAACCCAAACTGATCCATGGAATAAAGTCCCTTAGGTCAGTCTGGATGCAGTTTTGCTGCTCTGAATAATCCTTATCCAACGTAAGTACTCATCTGGGTGAGTGGGTTCGTGCTGCCCTGAAATCTCAGGTTTGGGTTCTGCAGGAGCTTTGAAGGGAGCATCTCTAAGACCAGGAGGATTAGTCGGTGGGTTCTTTGGGCGTGTGGCCTCTGAAATCGGCTCTGTTTAGTGTCCCTGTCCCTTATCTCCACACGGGCTGGAGTTCACTTTGTTTGGTGACCTTGGGCTGGTGCTGTGAGGTCTGTGTGACCTCGGGGCTGAGGATCCCATCAGAATCCATCGGTAAATCCCTGCGGGGACAGCTCCTGCCCTGCCAGGAGCCCTGCAGGGTCTGCCTGGTGGGCTGGGCAGCAGGGCTGAAAACAAGGCCTTGCTGCTGCTCCTGCTGTCCTTGGTGAGTGTTTGAGCAACGCTGTGTGTGACAACAGCCAAAGGCTTTCCCATGGAGAGTTGAAAATATTGCTGTGCATATCAAACCTGCTTTAAAGCTGGTGTTGTAGAAGGAGAAAGCATTTTATTGTGAGCACACAGTGATAGCAGGAGTACCCAGCTCTGGGAGGGAAGGCTGATTCCAACCAAGTGACTGCTAGTAAAAGTATGTTCCTTTTGTTCTGCTCTTCGAGTAGCTTTTGCATATGAATACTCTAAGTTGAAGCTGAATTCCTGGCTTTTTTCCTCTGAGGAGGTAGTAAATAAAAGCCCTCTAAATTCTGAGTTTAGAGAACTGTTTCTGGGCCAAGACAGTTGAATGTGGTAGCAGAATCCATCAAAGGAGATCACTGTCTGCTGCTAAAATCCTTTACAATCGTTTTAACCAATTTCTGACCTGTCTTAAAAGAGAAGGTGACTGCCAGTAGCTTTCTTTGGTGCCTGTGAGCGGAGGAACACCCACACTCACATCAGGGGAAGGCCTTTCAAATGCAGACCTGAGCTGACCCATGTGTTCATGTCAGCTCTGGACCGTGCCCCTGCAAAGCAGAGATCAGGCAGCTGAAACTCAGCTGAGCGACTGCAGTTTTAAGGTTTTGAGCTTTTGAGCAAGTCAGAACAAGTTTGGGGATGTGCAGCGTGGGTAGAGAGCACTTGGGAAGGAATAAGATGCAGCAGCTTTCCTGAAGATTCTGTCAAAGTTTCCCTGTGGTGGGTCACAGTAATTTCAACATTACATTAAAGATGTGGCAGATGAAGTGCTGCTCCAATCTGCAGGAATCTGTATCCTAAAAGAGCAGTGGGAGAGCTGCAGTTGGTGCTGAACAGGCTGCAATTAGTGGGATGACTGGCACAGTGAGTGCTGCAAGGGAGGGCTGTGAACTCCTCACAGGGATGGGCAGGGAGTGTTTGGACAGCCTGGAGCTTGATGAGGATCACGATAAGGTTGTTTATGGGTAACCATCAGGGACAAGGCCAGCAAGGCAGATATCCTGCTGGGAGTCTCTTCTAGACCACCCCAGGATGAAGAGGCACCAAAATCCTCCTCAAGCTGCTGGGAGAAGGCTCACTGTGGCTAGGCCTTGTTCTCCTAGGGGACCTCAGCTTCCCACATGCCTGCTGGAAATAAACCCAGCAGGGAGGTGATGAGTCCAGGAGGTTCCTGGAATGAGTTGCTCTTGATAAGAACAGCTCTGGAGAGAAGGATCTGGAAGGATCTGAGTGGGAATAGTTGGCAGCATCTGGGGTGAGGCTCAGCAGAGCAGAGATGGAGGCTCAGGGAGTGCTTGGGAGCCGCTGGGACAGGAGCTGTGGGTGTGGGGTGTGACTGTGGAGGCAGGAATGTGGAGGCAGGAATGCCGTGGTGCTTGAGCAACTGTGGCAAGTGACCCTTCAGAGAGGCAAGATTGGTTTGAGGAGCTGAACTGAGCTGCCCCAGCACAGCTGTGTGGCACTGAGCCGTGTGGCACCACTGAGCTGTGTGGTAGCNCTGACCATGGCACCGAGCTGTGTGGTAGTACAGCTGACCGTGGCACCGAGCTGTGTGGCAGTACAGCTGACCATGGCACTGAGCTGTGTGGCACTGAGCTGTGTGGCCACGGCTCTGACGTGCTGGTCACTCTGGCTGCAGTGGGCAGCTCCTGGACTGGCATTTTGGGCAGGAATGGGCAGCTCCTGGACTGGCATTCTCCTTGGGCACCCACCCTGCTGCAGAGTGGCTTCTGAAGCAGGGCTGCAGGCTCTGACCCGAGCTCCTGGTGCAGCCCTGGTCCTGCTGGCCACACTGCTCCTGATACAGGCCAGGAGGTGTTGCCCTTGCCCCTTGCAGCCTGTGGGCAGTCAGGCCCTAACTCTGAGATGGTGTGTCTCCTTCAGAGATCCCAAAAAGCTTTGAACCCCAGGGAGCTTCTCTGGGCAGTGTCAGGGCAGAGGTGCAGACTTTGCTGCTGTGATACCAAACCCTAATTAAATAACTGATAGCTTTGGGATCAACCCTAATTTTTCCAAATGTGCTTGACTGTCTGGTTCTATTACACATAATGGATGTAGTGAGCTTCATAATGGCCACTGTGGCTGATTCACCTTCTGCCAAACAGCCAAGGGAGAAATCTGTAGTAGTGTTGAAAACTCTTGTTATGGCTGCGGGAGATAGTTGGGAGCTTGGCTCTCAAGCTGCTGCAGATGGAAGAGTTACAGACAGTAAAACATCTGTCTCTGGAGGAGCTCTCCAGTGCAGAGCTGTTTGCAGCTCTGTCCCAGCTGGGAGTGATGCTGAGTGTGCTGGACACGGGTCAGAGCCTCTGCAGCTGCAGTTGCCACTGCTGGACGTGCTGGCCTGGCAGGAGCTGGCCCGTCAGGTCCTTCCACTCCTCAGGGACTCACCCCATACCTGTGGGTTGGAGGCTTCCTCCTCAGGAGTGATTTATGACTGCAAGTGCTGGCCAGGGAGCAGCTTGCATCAGAGGGAGCCCTTCTGGATATTCTAGCTCCCAGGGAACTGGGAGATGCCCACGTGCACACCTTGGCTCCAGCAGGAGCAGGTGAATGGCTCTTCTCCTCCCCGTGCCCTGGCTGTCCATCTGCTAAGCTGTGCAAAGCACTTGCTCCCCTGGCTGCCTCAAGGCTTGAAAAACGATTTCAGTGCTTGTAAGAAATGAGTTGTCTGACTTCACACAAGCTCCAGTGCCCATGGATTTAACATCCGTGACTTCTTGGCTGTAAAACCTTCAGTTGGAAGGCAAATGGTTAGAGAAAGCTTGTGATATTTTACTATATAAACCAGTTGTGTCACATAATCACTAAATTTAACTTCCTCTTTTTTTCTTTTTTCCAGTCAGGTCAATTCAGTGAAGATATGATTCCTACTGTGGGCTTCAACATGAGGAAAGTTACAAAGGGTAATGTTACAATAAAGGTACGTTGCCATTGTTGACTGTTTTCTTTAGCTTCTAGTTTGAATTTCACATGTTTGCTCTGTTTTGCTTCCAGCCTTGAGGCAGATATAGAAAACTGAAGAGGCTCAGCTAAATCTGTTGAGTAGCTTAAGAAGACATTTATGTTTATTTATGGAGTTTCTGAAATGAGAATCTGTGTGTGATTCCCATGTTCATGGACTAGTTAAAGCACTGTTGTGATCATGCTGTCTGGCTTAGATCTGAGTGTTTGAGGCCCAGAGATGCTGCTCTCCTGCTCATCACTTTGCTCAAGGGAAGATTTACATCAAAAGCAAAGCTTGAAGTGAATACACTGTATTTTCCTGTGTAGCTCAGTGTGTAACCTTCACCCACGGGATGTTCTTGTGTCTGGTGCAAGCTGCTCCAGTTTGCATCTCCTGCTGTTGGGCCCTAAGCTCCGAGCAGCCATGCAAGGGATTGTTCCTGATTTCACATGGGAGAGGTCAAGCAGCTGTTTGAGGAGAAAGGAAGAACTGTTGTGATTTCTTGTCTTATCTTTGCCTGACATGTTCAAACACAGTGCATGGCTAAATTGTCTTTCTCCCCTTGCCTTAAGATTTGGGATATAGGAGGGCAGCCCCGATTCCGAAGCATGTGGGAGCGATATTGCAGAGGAGTTAATGCTATTGTGTAAGTGTCCTTCCTTCAGCTCTGCCTCCTTCACATCTGCTTCTCTCCTCTGGGAGCCTTCCTAACACTGCATGCCTCACTCTGTAGTCCTCCTTGTGATTCTGAACCTGCACTGCAACCACACTGACCTTTTTCACCCTTAAGTTCAGGGCTCAGGAGGGGTTATTTTGGCAGTGTCTGATCTGGAGTACTAACTCCTCCCTGTCTGAACTGGGTGGCAGTGCTGTCTAACTCAAAGCATCTTCCTTCTACTCTGCTCTCAGAGAAATTTTTTTTTCAAAGAACTAAATTCTTTGCTCAGAAGTCCTAGCTTTGTTTAAAGCCTTGTTGAATGTGCTCAAACCTGGCAGTGTAAAGGAAAGAGTGGTGTTTCTGCAGGAGCTCAGTGTCACTGACCTAACCTGAAATTCTCTTTAAAGCTACATGGTAGATGCTGCAGATCGTGACAAAATAGAAGCCTCTCGAAATGAGCTGCACAATCTTCTAGATAAGCCCCAGTTACAAGGAATCCCTGTAAGTAACATCACCTTAAACACCATTCAGTGTCTCTGAGGAATGTGCATCACTTGAGCAATTCTGAAGTCTGCTTTGAACTCTGAATTGTGAGGCCCAACATCAGTGGTCAGTATAAGCATGGACAATACCTGCCTTAAACCAGTTTTTGACCTTCAGTGGTCTTATTTCATTCAGTGCTCACCAAACATAATAATTACAATTGAAACAGTAGTTTAGAGGATTCCATAGCATGAGTTTGTGCTCTTGACCAAAGGTTAACCACAGTGTAGTACAGAAGTGTCGAGTAAGTTTGGGGAATCTCAGATGGGTGTGCTGCAGATGTTCTCAGATTTATCAGCTGATGTTTTCTCTTGCTTGCTCTTTGCACAGAACAGTTTATTTGTACCCCCTTTTTCTCTGTCACTAGGTCAGTCTTCTTTCTTGATCTGGTTCAGCAGTGAATATCTCATTCCATTAGATTTAATAGGCAGATGCAGACTGCTCATGAGACTCCCTTGAAGTTTGTTGGTTTTCTGGTTTTGGTTGGGGTTTTTGTCTGTTTTGTTTGGTTGGTTTTTTTTTTTTTTTTTTAAGCAAAGCCACAACCATTTCCTTCTCTGGATTTCAGGTTCTAGTACTTGGAAATAAGAGAGACCTTCCTAATGCTTTGGATGAGAAACAGCTAATTGAAAAGATGTAAGTCTGACCCTTGCTAAGAAACATTTATCTTGCTCAATAAATTCATGTACAGGGCTGTTATTAGATCAGGAAACTCACATTTATGAGTGGAAAACCCAGCTAGAGCAGGTAACTGAATATGGGACAGAACAAGATGTGTGGAGAAGGGGAAGAGGAACAGTTCAGATTGTCAGTAAGAGTCCTTGTGACAGTGAAATGTGTGCTGAAATGTTCTCTCTTTCCTAGGAATCTTGCTGCTATTCAGGACAGAGAAATCTGCTGCTACTCAATTTCTTGCAAAGAGAAAGATAATATAGGTAAGTATTAACCCAAAACACTGAGAATTACGAAGTGCTGTCAGAGGGTGGACTGGGGGGATTGTAACTTCTTAAACACAAACTTCCTGTCTCCAGGAAGCCAGGAACAAATCAGGGACCAGTGTGTGAGTGCCCTGGTTAAATTCAGCATAACTCCTGATGGCAGTGAGGAAGCCTGACTGGTGTTAAAAGTTTTAGGGGTTGTAATTACCAAAAAATGTCAGTGCCTGTGAAATCTGTTCCTTCCTTCAGTCAGTTTGCAGGAAAGAGCTGGCCAGTCCAGTAGCTTGGCCTGAATGATTTTATACTTCTGTCAGGTGCTCTCACCTCTGCCTCACTTGGTGAGGATGCCAAGTATTTGCAGCAAGTTTTCCCTCAAGTCATTCCCTTGAAATAATCACCTTCCCCTGCTGTGTTATCAGAGCAGTTTGTGTTGTGGCATCTGCCCAAACAGTGCCTTTTTCTGGCCCAGACATCAAATGCTTTAGAACTTGTGGAGTTCAAAGCAGAAACCATGTCCTGTGTGACCTCTGCTATTTGCCATAAGCTTTGTGAGTAAACTGAGTCATCTCAGCTGAGTGAAAACAGAATTTAACAACACTTTCCACCCTTTTCCTGATGCCTTCCATGGCTGCCATGGGATTAACACTGCTGCATTGCCAGGGTAACAGGAGTTTGCTGATGAGGAAACCTCAGGGTGATGCTCCCAGGAGAAGCTCTAAAGGATACCAGGATGGCTTTGTAGGAAAAACAGTTTTTTTCTAGGAAAACTGAATAGTCTGTGGAACAGCTCCCTAGAAGCCCCTGTCACCTCAGCATCAGTTAAAGGTTCAGACACGATGGATGGAAGCAGAGACTCCCTTCTGTGGAGATCCACACAAGTCTCCCAGCACGCTGAGCATCACTGAGGCTCTGGGAAGGAGCTGCTGGAGGGGAGCCAGGGCCTTGCCCTGCCTTAGGAGAGCCTCTTGCAGGCAGGGAGGAGGTGATGCCTTGTGCCACAGGGCTCAGCCAGCTCTGTTCTGGTCAGGGGAGGAGCTGCAGACTGGCTGAACAGAGCAGTGCAGATCTAAAACCAATTACTGGAGCCATAGTGAAGTGCTGATGAAGGAATATCTTTTTCCTAGAGATGGGCAGAGCTGAGGAACCAGGATGTGTGTGTCATTGTTACCTAAGGGATGCTGGGCAGTTCCAGGATCAAAGCAGGGACAGCAATCATCCTAAAAAAGCATTCTGATCATCTGCCCTGGGCCATCCTCCAGAGAAGGGCTTGGATATTCCTGTCCTGTGTTTGGGACACTGGAATACCAAAACCTTGCCACTCATACCAGTACAGACCCTTGAATGTGGAACTTCTCTTCTCTCCCCCTGTAGATATCACGCTTCAGTGGCTTATTCAGCATTCAAAATCTAGAAGAAGCTGAAGTCTTCCTGGAATCTCCAGTACCAGTTGGCCATAATCTCAATTGTCCACTTCCCTCCATAATGAGATACTACCCAAAAATCCTGTATCAAGAATCTGCCTTTTCACGGTTCATTTCTCATGTGCACTGCTGAAGACTTGTATTCCTATTCTGTCACAAAACAACTAGAGTTGTCATGATAAAGTCAGCACAAATATTTATTTTACAACCATCTGTGGTGGGAGGGTTGTGTGGGGGGGGCTTTTTAAAAGAATATCTCTACCATGTTAACTACGATGGTACACTCTGTTCTGGTTTTTCAGGGCCAGGTTTTTATATGATTTTCAGCAAGTGTTTTATTTCTAGTGTTTAGTGGCTTGAAGATGCTGATGCTTGACAGCATTAAGATTCTGTAAGATGCCACATACAGTAGTTAGAAAACATTTAAGCGTGAGTTGTGGGATACTGATTGATCTCACAAATGCATGTGATGTGTGTATGTAAGCAGAGAAATGGAAACTGTTTGCAGAGGGGAGCACAAGGCATAGATCAGCATCACTAATCTACAGCTGAGATCCTGTCACTTGAAAAAGAAAACTCAATGAATTAGGAAAGTTCATCTGTTTAAAATCATTCTGTTGCTTCTGTTTAACATTTATGTGCGGGATGGGAATGGACTGTTCTGTCAAACTTTCAAAAATTGGAGTATTCCAGCATGAAAACAAATCGCTAGGAACATCAGGCTTTGTTCAAATACATTTTTCTATCTCCAGATACTCGTGGTCTCTCTCTGAAACCAGAACACGCATTCTGAGCAGCTGCATGACACCCAAATTACTGATGCTCTTGTTTCGAGGCAGTTGTTGACCTTTAGCACAATCTGTGTGTAATTGTCAGTGTGTCTCCTGCTCCTGGAATGGCTGGGCACAGTTCCACCTGGTGCTATGGAATACCTGGGCTGTTGTGACAACTCTAGACCCGCCTGCTTTCTCCATGTAACCATGTGCAAAGCCTGGCAGATGCAGTGAAACGTTCTGCTGTGTCAAAGCACAAGAGAGCCAATGAGTTGATCCTGTCTCTTGACCAGCTCCTGCAGCTTAGGGAAGTGTGCATAAACTCAAGATTGTAATGTTTCTGTAGCTTTACTTTCTCAGTGACTTCAGCATATCTAAAGGGACAGCCTTGTTCAGACTGGTTCGTTCATCCAGCAGTGTCAGTGTAGCTACTCGTGTGTGCAGATCCCTGGTGCAGCTGCTTGTGTTGCCTCACACCGTGTGTGATTCCTCACCTCCATGTGGTTTGCATCCCCTGGGAGCCTGGGGCTGGGAGCCCTGGGTCCCCCTCAGTCCTGAGAGCCAGTGTTGATGCAGACTGCCACGGCCTTACTGTCGTGTCCCAGCTCTGGCACTGCTGCACAGACACTACACGCTGCCTGCCTTCAGGCTGAAGTTGCATTTTAACTTTTTGTCCCCTTTTCAGTTCTCTGAAGCATGATTTCAATTAATCCATACTCTGGTGCTGTAGAGGGGAGGGTGTATTAACTTGCTACTGTAGTCCCGAGTTCACCAGAACTGCTACAGTTACTTTTATTTAGCAAATTTGCTTGTGCCTATAATAAGGAAACTAAACTAGAATGTGTGAATCTTTGTGGGGGGACCAGGTCACTGTTTAGTTAACTGGCCTATAGCTAAACTTGATGTGTTTGGTGTTTATCTACTTCACTGCTTTCAGCGTTTATGGCATCCAAACACTACCAATTGTTAACCTGTGCATTACTCTCTGCATGTGAACAACTTATACAATTACTGAACTTTGTAAATACGTGAATTTTTTTATTTAGGTGGATGCATATGTTGGTTTACTGCTCTTCAGCTTTATTCAATAAACTTATGTTTTGAGGGTTGTATTGACACTTAACTGCCTGACTTGAGTTGATGTGGCTGAACTCATGGAAAAACACAACGGGATGTCTGTCTCCTCTGCCAAAGATTAGAGGGGGAAGAAGGATTGGTAAACACCTGAGCTGATTTGTGTTCTGACGTTCAACTATTCCAGTGAAATGCTCACAAAACTACCTTTGAGGCCTGGGGCATGCTCACCTTACCTGAGCAAGCTCAGGCAGTCAGTCTGAGCAGTCCTCAGGGCTTTTTTATGTGTGTGGAAAGCACTGGTCAGCTGCAGGGTCTGAAGCAGGGGCAGCCTTCTGGAGCTCTGTTTTCAGGAGAGAAATGCATGTGTCTGCAAGCTTGGTTCTTGTGTGGAGCCTAGAGTAAAACCTTCGTTCTTCTAGCACAAGTGTCAGATCTTGCAGTGCCTGGTCAGTCACTGCCACTTGAAGCAGAAAGATTCTTATCTCAGTGGAAAGTGAGGCTTTTGTTGACTGAGGTCTTGAACAAAAGTGATTTCAATCCGAAGTTTCCCTGACTGTTCTTCCCAAAGATTTTTGTTGTCATAATTTCTCTTAGTACACTGATTAATTTGCAGGACTGTCTGTCAGCATCTTCTAATTAATGGTAAAAAACTGGATGTCTCGTTTCAGGCTTGTCTCCATGTAAGCTTTCAGACTGGCTGAGCTGTATCAGGTTAATTTTTAGTCCTGAGGGCCACAGTTGGAGCATCCTTCACGTGTAACTCAGCTGGTGGGAAGGACTAGTGAACTGTTAAAGATCTTGTGCATATTCCTTTGGGGGTTTCCTGCATGCAGAACAAGCTCTCTGCAGTTCATAGTTAAAGTAAAATGTCTTTAGACACAGATCTGAAAACAGTGTTAGTGCACTAAGCCTTGTCAGCCTGGCTGGTGTGATACAGTACCAGTCATTCAGGAGCTCAGCTGTGCTGTGAACTGGCCCCCAGCTCTTTGCTTGATGTGGTATTTCAGCAGCAGCTGCTGTTTCTGTGTGCAGATGGCAGGGAGAGACACAGGGCCCTGTGATGTGTGTGCTCTGAAAGGTCCATGTGCAACACCCCCCAGAATGCTCCCAGCTGCATTTCACAGCTCCTCTGCTGCTCTGCCACATGTCCTGTGGCTGTTTGATTCCAGTGCTCAGGGCTGCACTTGTTCTGTTTCTGGCCTCGAGTAACTTGCCAGGTACCTTTCCCTTGGAACAAGGGAGGTGGAGGAAGTGTTTCCTTCTCGACACCTTTTCAGCCTTGGACTGAAAACAATACTCATCTGCACTTTGTGTCCAAGGTGAAATCTTTTCTGGCCTAACAGAGGTGTGGAGTTCAGGCATTGGCAGTGGTGTTTGCTGAACTTGGATGATGTAGCTGTGTTCATGATTACTTGTCTCAGGCTCTGGAGTGAGCATGGACAGTAAAAAGAGGCTGATTAAATTTTCCATTCTCTTCACAAAAGCTGCTTTTGGGGATGCATTTTAGTTTCATAAATTACTGCATTTGACATCAATAGCCATAGTCCTGAAACTCCTCTGATGCAGGTGTTGACTGTGGCATGCTAAGAAAAGCAGCTCTTGTGAAGAGGCAGAAACTGAGCCAGAGAGAACTCGTGGTGGTGAAGACCTGGAAGCTGGAGCAGTGCTGCCTGTGTGACCTGGTGGGGTGTGGGCACTGTGTGAGTCCTGGGGTCCTTGCTGGTGGCTCTGCTCAGTGAGGGTGCTCCTGGAGCAGCAGTGCCGAGGTGAGGAGTGGCTGTGCTTGCCCCCACAGCTCTGGCTGCAGGAGAGTTTTCCTTGGAGTGTCCTCAAGCTTCAGTGTGCTTGCTGGTTCCTTAAAGTGCAATTCCAGAGCAGGGGAGTTCCCATCACCCAGGCACAGCTGAGGGGCTGGGCAGAGCAGCTCTGTCCCACCACCTGGCAGCAGGAAGGATGCACAAATGTGGGGCTGTTCCCTGATCTGTGGAACCAATAATCCAGTTTCTCAGTGATTTATGTATTCTCTTTGCATCTTGATGAAAACAGGTTGGAAAGATTTTGGGTGCTGACATATCAAACTGCATAATCTTCACTTTCTGGTAGAAGTAAAGGCCAAAGAAAATGCCTTAAACAGTCTCTGTTGAATCTAGGAATGTTGTGCAGGGATCTGTAATAACCTGAGCTATGGCTTAGCAGGATTATCAAGCTTTTAACTTCCCTGAGGTTTCCTTTGTCGTTGCCCTGGCTGTGCAGTGGCACGTCCTGGTTTGCTTTGTGCAGGAACTGTGCTCCCCCAGCATGCCCAGCACTGCTCCCCTGCCTTGCTCCTGCACTGACCCTGAGCAGTGTGAGCCCAAGACCAGCTGGGAAGCAGGATGTTTATTTAGCTGTGTTTCTGACACGGACAGGGAATCGTGTTCAAGGAGAAGCAGTGTGTGAGTGCCTGAGCTCAGGGCTGTGGTTGCCAGAAGGTGGGTGCAGAACAACTTGTCTCACCAGACCATGACCCCTCAGAGAGTGCTCTGCTGCCTGAGGGCTGCAGCTGCTGGGTTCAGGCGTGTCCTGGTGAAACACAGGGGTTTCTCTCACGTGTCACTCCAGTGGCAAGCACTCAGTGCCACTCAGAGGGGCTTTGCACATACTCTTCCAAAGGAGAAGTGAAATACCTGATGTTTTTATTTCCCTCCCAGTGGAAGGTGGGTAAGTAGACCTTTGTGCCAGGATTAGTGCCTTTTAATTATGACATGACAGGTTTTATTCTGTTAAAGGCAACATCTATCATTGTGATAACTTTGAAGTGCTTCAATAAAGTGTTGTTGAAAACCACTTTTTTTTGCATATTCATCTGTAGTAGGACAGCTGCTTTTATTCATGTTAGAAATGCCTAAGAACCCTCATGACCTAATTGTGGGGAACATTTGGGTATCTTTAACTCCATAACTTCATCTGGAGAGTGACTGCAAACGCTGTGCTCCGTGCAAGCAACTTTGAGAGGCCAGGCTGTGAAATTCCCATTTCTGATCATTTTTGTTCTGGTACTGGAAGCATTGGTTGGTCTCATTTGTGTTTCTTTCTGAAAAGCCTCACTGGGTTGAAGTTCCTGAACCACATTATTCAACAAACAGAGCAAATACGTCAGTAGAGGAAGAAAAGGTTGTTGTGGTGTGTGAAATGTAAAGCTAAATCTGATTCTCACAAGAGTCTCAAGAGTAAGTAAACCAGCTGTTAAGGTGCTTTTGTGTAATTGTCTTAACTTGGGGTGTGGATACTTCAGTCTTTGGAACAAGAAGGAATTTTCCTCTTTTTAGAATCAATAATGAATTCCTTTCTTGGTTTGAATAACATTTAAATTGAATTTAAACATGAATTCTGCAGACTGAGGAAGGGAACTGAAAGATTGTCCAGGCTAGAGGACTTTGTCCAAAGCCAGCATCCAGAAGTCTGGCTGGACCACTGAGTTGTGATACTTTGTTTGGATTTATTAATTTTTCTGTTTCTGTTACAATAATGGGAAAACAAAGATCTGACTTCTGAACTACTCTAAAATACAGGCTGAAGACAGATCATTATTATCTGGTTTTCTGCCTGTGCATAACAAGTCCTTTATTATTTTTTTCCCCTGTGTGTGTGGGGGGGGGAAATTTCCATATTTCAATTTTCAGTTTTTCAAATTTCAATTTTTCATATTTCAGGTTTTTCATATTGTGTCCCATTTCCTTGTAACAAATCGGGCACTTTGGTAAAGGGATGCAGCAGAGGGCATCCTTTTGGGGCAGCTCAGTTTGGTGACAGTGAGCTGCTCACCCGGGTGCTGTTGAGGTTGCTGGGGGCTGGTTTTCCTCTTTACCTCCCCCAGCTGTGCCTTCTTTCCGTTCTCTTGCTTCTTTATCCTCAGGAGGTTTGGTTGTACCGGTGCTGCCGGAGCGTGTTCACGCTCATGGCCACAGCCGGGTTTGTCAGCTCTTCTACTGCTGCAGCTCCCGGGACGTGTCCCCGAGCCCGTGCCGCGGGCCCCGGTGCTGCTGGTGGCCACAGCTGCTGCTCTGTTCGCCACGCTCTCACCCAGCCGTGGATGGAAATGGCCGTGCGCATCTGCTCCGGGAGCGGGGCCCGGCTTCCTCCTCCGGGAGCGGGGCCCGGCTTCCTGCCCCGCCACTCCCGGGG
>VXBQ01009109.1:505721-531622 GCA_013400175.1 Phainopepla nitens | reverse complement strand
CAACTTTTAACAGCATCAATAACAATGCAAGGATAAGATAGATCCTGTATGTTCCCATCACCCACACATTTCCGCCCTGTCCCTTGCATTGATAATGCTACCTGCTCTAATGCAGGTAGCATTAGCTCTAATCAAGTGCTTCTAGGGACAAGCTCCTGGAAGGTAACAAAGAGGGATCACCTTTTAGTAAACTAAAAAGTGGTGCTCCCAGCACAGCCCATAACCTCAACAAAGGTCTGATCCAATTAATTGTACTTAGCAATTTTTGCAAACCATTCAATATTTGTATAGAGCGTAGAATAGTCACCATCTGAGGTTCAACAGTTTGGTCTAAGACGTCTATTCTCAAATACTTCCGGGGAGTGTGCTGCTGTACCACGGAGTCAAACAATCACATCCTCTCAAATCTAAAGGTACTGAGATTATGTAAGAACAGATGGTAGCTACCCACCCATCAGGATTAACAAGACTCACAGGTACTAGACCTTGGCAACTGTCAGCTGGTCCCCCAACCCCAGCCACTGCTGAAGTTACTGTGGGCCAAGTAAAAAGCCACCATGTCTTGGAAATAATAGTGACATCAGCTCCAGTCAATTCTACCAGCAGCAGTCAACTTGCAGTGGTGGGGGGTGGGGAGAACCTAGTAGAGTTTAAAACAACAGTTCCTATTAGGTTTAGAGTCAGTAACCATTTAGGTTCAAAGACCTCGGGGGTGCATGTAGATCCAAATCCTCCAGCACCTCTTTTAATAGATTCTGCACTAGGTACTTGCATCACAAAAGGTACCTGCAAGAGGTACTTCATATTGAGACATCACAACTTTCTTAGTATCCTTCATACTTTTCCCTGTTTTCATATTGCTCCCAATAACCTATTTCTGTCCGTTTTAAGACTCCAACTAAATCTAACTGCACCTCTTGCCAACACCAGAACTTTACAAATGCGTTATAGTGACTCTGAAATCCCTGATTCCTCTCACCTTTAAATGAGATCTAGGGTTTATTCAAGATGCTTTGCATCAGTGCATGAGTGCAAACCACCTTTTGCAAATAAACCTTCCAGAAAAAAATCATGCAATGAAAAAGAAAATAGGTAATTTCACAGATGAATAATATAAGGAAATGGGTCACAAGATATTCCTATTTATATAGATATATACTTTTATACAGCAATTGAACAATGCAAGTGTTCACACTGTGGCACAAATCTGCCCAAGACAGTCCATGTCAATAACTCCAGGTAACACAAACAGCCCTTGCAAATAACACTTGAACATCCCACCAGTAATGCACTTAACCTAGAGCCCAAAGGTCCAAAAGCACCTAATGGTATTTCCATCTACCCTGGTGCTGCCTATGGTGATTGAGACAGGTGTGATGACTTCCACTCAGGCACTTCCCTTGGTTCCGGCACTGAGTGTGCCCTATAAGCATGGAAAGGGCAACTGGATGTATTCCCAGGCCCCGGCGGCCCTCTGGGTGGCAGCGCTCGTCCCTTGCTACCGAAGTTAGAATGTCACCGTTTCGCAGTGTCCCGGTCTGCCGCAGCGGGCACACGGCCCCACAGGGCATTGCCCATTGCCTGCCGCTCCCCGGCACTGAAACCCGCCAGGCTGATCAGGGCAATTTCTCTTGGAATGCCCTCTTTGACCGCACCAAAAACAAGTTTTGGAGGTTTGTACAGCTGCAGTAACCTGCTTTGTAAGCTGCTCCATCCAGTATTGTTTCGTCCTGACTCTGCTGCAAGTCTCAACTATATCTACCAGGGTAGGATTCTGCAGCGGCCATAAGTCTTGCTTAGATCCTGCATTGTCTTTAGCCAGCTGCAAAAGCAACGTATCTTAGGCTACTACATTATCCATCCGCTTTTCAATCGCTTCTCTAAGGCAATCTATGAGCCTGATCTAGGGCTCACTAGGCTTCTGCATAATAGCTGTCCATACTGGCGAGGCGCCCCTACATCCAGCACACATTGCATCGCAAGAAACGCGAGCTCTTTTCCCTGCTCCAGCACTAAGGGGTGCAGTTTGAGCTTGGAGCTGCGGGGTTTTATTCCGAGGGTCCCCCATGAGCTGGGGCGGACCAAAGCGAAGGTCGCCCTGAGAATGCTTTAAATTACTTAATGCAACTTCAATCACCAGCCGCCTCCACTGTGACTCAAAAACCAACATCTCAGTCGGGGAGAAGCAAATCCCTGCTATCTGCCGACAATTAATTCATTAGTGAAGATACCTCGCAGCACATACCGAGCAAAATGAGAAGTAAACCCATGCTGCATCACCGTGTTTAAGTCTTTGATTACTCTCCAATGAAAGGGTTCCCACTCATCTGGGCTGTTGCCATTATTTCGGATCACGGGACATGCTAGAATCTGATTTGCAAAGTTTAGGTCCCTCGCCTCCCGTGCTTGTTCATACAACTGTTCCCAAAATTTTTTTGGATCTGCCCCTCTTACTGGGAGCGCTGCTGGTTCTGGTACAACTATTTCTTGCGGCGGAGGGGCGGTTGGTGGACATCTTACTTCCTTTGATTCTGCTGTCCCCGAGGAATCGACCAAAACGTGCTCTGGTTGTGACCGGGACGCGCCATCGGTGGGGAGCGTGCCCGCCCGTCTGCAGCCCCCGCCGCAGCGTCCCGCCGGCTGCAGAGCGCTGCAGGAGCCACTCGATATTGCTGAAGCAGCCCCGACAATTCTCCCTGGGGCTCGGCAGCTCCAGCTCCGTCTGTGGCAGCAGCGCTCGGAAGCAGCTCCCGGTCAGCTGCACATCCCCCGTGTGGCAGCAGAGGCGGCTGCTTGCCCGGGGGAGCCGCAGCCGCCGGCAGCCCTTTCTCAGCACCCCGGGCAGGCTCCCGGCCGCCACCCCAAACCTCTGCGGGCCACGGGGTCACAGCGGCTCTGCCATGGCCGAACCCGGCCAGCGCTTCCCCCGGGACATGGGAACATCACCGTCACTGTCCAGGAGAGAGGCAATTCTCGAGTGTTATCGGCAGAACAGGACCCTTCTCAGAGGGTGCAGCCACACAGGCAGGAGGAGACAAGGGGGACACGGCTGCAGCGGGGGCGTCGGCTGCGACCCGAACCGGGGGAGCGACGGCAGCGACTGCCGCTTCTCCCTCGGCCTGTATTTGTAACAAAGTGTCCCAAACTCACACCACGTCCTAAGCAACCCTGCGGCTGTCTCATCCCCCAACGTAGCTGCGTCCCACAGCGGTGCCCTGCTTCTTCCCATGTCCAACAAAGAAGGCAGTCCGTGCGTTTATTTCTACTTCTATTTCTATTTCTAGCTGCTTTGTTCCACACCAAACGAACGAAATGCACAGCGCCCGTTCCTCACAAGCTCTACCTTTCCTCTGTAGAATTCGCAGCAGGAGGTCCAAGAGAGACTCTTATTCTGTCGATATCTGAGCCCCATTCCTAAGCTCCCAGCCACTCGCCTGGGTGGGATGGTGTGTTTAGCTAGAAGCCGTCTGGTTCAGGCTCTCGGTCTGCCTGGCTCCGTTCTACAGGCTGGCTCAGTTCGGCGGGCTCCACCGTCTTACAGCTCTTAGGTCCGCAGTCATCTACCTGAATCGCCTCGGGTGCACCAGGTGAAGGAGGACATACGACTGGCAGCATGAGTGGCTTCAAGCATCAACACCTCACTGTTCGCCAGTACAACCTTTTATACCATCCATCCTACATGCACTGCACTGTGTGCCCCTCTCCCCTCCTGAGGCTGGCCAGCACACCTGGGCACTCCCTGTTCCACAGCCTTCAACACTGCTCACCTGTCCTACACAGCTACAGCCTGTGGGGATGAGGCTCTGCCACAGCCCCATTCCCAATCACCACAAACTGTGTGCTTACAGTTACGTTTCTTTTAAAGCAAAAAAATACAGAGAGCTCATTTATATGGAAGATGAGAGGAAAGAGTCACTTCATGTTAACAGTCCATGTAAGATTTCCTTCTAATAAGCAAGACTGCTCCTGTAAAAACCACAGGTCCTTTAAGAAAGTTCATGCCTATACTTAGTTGCCTCCAGTGGTGAAATGTGACAATCCATTTCATTAAAAAATGTTTTGAATGCTATATTGTGGATAATTTAATACTGTGTGTTGTGAATAACTTTTGGGCACTTAGAGGAGGGAAGATATCAGGTGCATTTGAATTACATATTTTTGCCTGAGGCTCAATGATAGATCTGCAAATTGAAGGAAAAACTCCAAATGGGATAGAGCTGTGACCACATAATTGCAACCACTTTCTCCACTGAAGTTCTGCTTTGGCTGTGGTTTGCACAAAGATTAATAAAAATGCATCTATTAAAAACATGACACTATAGCACACAAACACTACCTCTATGATTCACTAAAATATGCTTAGCAGCTATTACTAATAAACCACACACACACAAATTTTGACTAGGTAGCTTATAGTAGAAAGTTAGCCTTTGTGGGTACCTTCAGTTTTCTACCACTCATCCATCTCAAGCTTACAACAGTTGAAACCTTCCATTTGTAACATGAAAGACATAAAAAGCATCACAAGCTCTTTATAAAAGGGAATTCTTGCTTGCAGAAATCCTGTAATAAAAGCACACTTGTGATTATGCAAGGCAAGTTTTATGTTAGGCCCTATGCACTGTAAAACAAAGCACACCATGTCATGAACAGGACCCCCCCCCCCAAAAGCACAGCCACGTGCTTTGACTGTGGCATAGTGGCATTAATTTCTGGTTTGTTTTAGAGTTAAATTCCAAACCTCCTCTCTACTCAGTCTCCCCTGTGCTTTTCTGTTTTTTGTTATTTTTAATTTTCTTTAGTTTGTTATTCTTTCTTTGTTTTGTGGGTTTTTTCCCCCACCTGCTTGCCTTTGCAGGTTTCTCAGCACAGAAAATAGTTTATGTGGTCATCCACAGCATTATTTCAGATCCTGAGGTGGGGTCTAAGAACAGAAGTATTACAGAAATGAAGGTGCTCCTCAGGGACTGACACTCTACTCTTTCCTATTTTCAATCCAGGTTCCTTTCCCTTTCTGTATTCCAAGCATCTGTACAAACCTGCATATTTGTGTTTATACATGCATTAAAACAGTTCATATGAACATTTATTCATGTAAAACAAAGGAAAAAATGCACAATAAGATGTCAAATGAACATTCAGTTCCCTTGCCAAGGATGCTGCATGACAAAACCAATCAAACAACCAATCTTTATTAGCCATAATCGGGCTCAAGAGATTCTGGAGAGCTCTCTTCCATGACAAAGAAGACAAAGGAGTTTCTACAATTGCTCATATCCTTGCAAGCCAGCGAGAAATTTAGAGCCAAAGCCATCACAAAGTAAGAGTACTGCTGCAGCAGAGACAGTGCTTCTCTTCTCCACAGCATGTGCTGCTCTGCCTGGGGAAAGAAAGCTCGTGGCAGCAACCAGCAGAGAGCACTGAGCATGGTGTTTCACACCCCAGCACTGCAAAGGGAAGGACCTAAGCGGTTTTCAACAAGGGGTTTCCAGGTTTGCCCTCGACTAGCCCAGCTGATGCTGGGACAGCGTGATTAAAATGGCAAATGCAATGGCTATTAGAATTTACATCTCTCTCCAATGACAGTATGACATCACATTTTCATGAAATCTGGCTTTTAATTTAAAGGTGACTGGTTCTAGGAAATAAGCACACCCTTCTCTGTGATAAACTGTCAGAAGCAAAATTGTGCAAAACTTTCTGAAGTTGCTTAATATTTCTGTGAAGCTCCTATTCACCTAAATAGCAAGATGTATATCTAATGCAACATGAAGTACTTCCTGAAGGGAAGTAGAGATTAATTACTGTGCAACATTTCTAAAACTAATAAAATAGAAGGCGTTTATTCCCTTCCTAAGTAATTTCAGAAACTTAGTATTTTCAGAGCTAGTAACAAACATAGGGTAAAATGAAAGCTTCATCTAAATACTCAATGCTAGTTGCTGGACATAAAACTAGGGGGAAGCAAGCAAACTCCTGAAACAAACCCAAACCAAACCAAACCAAAAAAACAACAAATAAAACCCCACAAACCAAAACCAAAAAAAGAAAACCAAAAGAAAAAAAACAAAACAAAAAAAAAAAACCAAAAAAACAAGCCAAAATGCCCAGTCCTACTAAAAAAACCCCAAACACAAAACCCAACCCTAAACCAAAACAAAAAAACTCACCCTCGCAAACCCACCAGCTTAAAAGAATGAAATGAAAGTCACTGAGCATACTTACACATCATTTTCTTTCCTGTGTGTTGTGTTTTAGGTCCTATGGATACTGAAGATTTTTACACAACTATTTTTCCTGAAGGACATACTCATCTCAGAAAAGAGAGCATTACACATCAATATTTCCTTTCTGAGAATTCTAATTATGGTTTGAGAAGTTAAGGACACGCTAGTCATGGCTGATAAGCTGTTCAGATGGGTGAGTAAGCAAGTGATAGAACCTTGTTAGAATCTCATTAACTTGACTAGCTTTGGTTTATGTGCATAACTTACAGTGTGTATGCAAGGTCAACCAAGAAGTGAGGTACCAATCACCATTTCTGCCATAGGCAGACCTGCTATTACCTCCTTTAAAACACAAGAAATTGCTTTCATTTTGTGCCTTTGCAAACTTGACAACTGAAACCCACCTTATCTCCCCATTTAGACATGGGAGCAACTCACTATGGCAATAGGGAAGAAATAAGAATAGTTTTTAACAGCAGCTTTCCACACATTCACTGCTCTTGCTGTTTGTTGATTTGATTTTCATTTTATCTGATGACTCTAATACACTTAAAATCTGCTCGAACTTACAGATTGCTTTGCAGTAGAACAAGAGAAGATGTCAGATTTCTATGACTTACTGAAAAAAACTTAAGCGTCTACTATAGTTGGTTCTCCAGGTTGTTATTATTTCAGATGTTTAAGAGAAATTACAGTCAAGGTAGAAGTGTTGCTGACAGACTTCTCAGAACCCCTTTACAGCAAAAAGAGAAAGCCCTGCAAGATTAAGTATTTAACAGAAAAAACACTTTTATTTTTTCATAAGTAATATTTCCGATGTCAGAAATAATTCATATCAGAATATCAGAGCAAGCTGAAAAAGAAAAGACCAACTATTTTCATTTGGACATCACCTTGAATTGGAAATATGAGCATAAGAGTCTAAATTTAGAGACTTAGGGTTACTCCAACTACCGGACTGTTTAATAGACAGATTCTATTGTTTAATAGACTCTTTCTCCAACCAAGCTGTGTGGGAATGATGATCTACTAGAGGTAGGAAGGCTCTGCAGAGGGATCTGGACAGGCTGGATCAAAGGGACCAATTGTATGAGGTTCAACAAGGCCAAGTGCCGGGTCCTGCACTGGGGTCACAACAACCCCAGGCAGCACTACATCTGGGGGCAGTGGCTGGGAAGCTGCTTGGTGGAAAAGGACCTGGGGGTGGTGGTCAGCAGCAGCTGAACATGATCCAGTGTGTGCCCAGGTGGCCAAGCAGGCCGATGGCATCCTGGCCTGGACCAGCAATGGTGTGGCCAGCAGGAGCAGGGCAGTGACTGTCCCCCTGTGCTGGGCACTGCTGAGGCCACACCTCCAATCCTGTGCTCAGTTCTGGGCCCCTCACTGCCAGAAAGACACTGAGGGGCTGGAGCGTGTCCAGAGAAGGGCAGCAGAGCTGGGGAAGGGTCTGGAGCACAAGTCCTGTGAGGAGCAGCTGAGGGAGCTGGGGGTGTTCAGCCTGGAGAAAAGGAGGCTCAGGGGGGGAAATACATCACTCTCTACAACTAGAAGGGAGAGTGCAGCCAGATGGGGTCAGTCTCTTCTCCCAAGACAAGAGAAAACAGCTTCACTTCGTGCCTGGGAAGGTTTCGATTGAAAAATCATTAAAAATTTCTTCACGAAAATAATTGTCGAGCATTGGAACAGGCTGCCCAGGGAGATGGTGAAATTGCAATCCTTGGAGATATTTAAAGGAAACACAGATGTGGCATCCAGGTGACGTGGTTTAGTGGTACACTTGACTATGCTGAGTTAATGCTTGGATTGAAGGACCTTCAAAGTCTTTTCCAATCTAAGGAATTCTAAGATTCTAAAGAAAACGGAACAGGTTTTTCAGGGAGGCTGCAGAATCTCCATCCTTAGAAGTGGTCAAAATGTGTCTGGATGCAGTCCTGAACAACCTGCTATAGCTGATGCTGCTTTGAGCAATAGGATAGGACGTGATGATTTCCAGACCTGTCTTTCAACCCCACTAAGCACTTAAAACAAGCTGGATTTGAAATCCACTCTTCAAAGTCCTCCTTGGGTCTCCAGGTGAATATCTGCTGCATGAAGTTGCTACAGGTAAAGTATTGGCACTACTTAGAAAGCGAAGTCAAGGTTATCATAATTTCAGAGATGAAAGCCCTGTTCCTCTCTACATCTGTTTTATGGCATTTTCATTGCAATCAACAAAATGACTTGCAGTTTGTGCAGACTTAAGTCATTGGTTTTAAACACAGAGATAATCTATGCCATCAGCTATTCTGGTGTCTGTTCCACATTATGCAACAAGGCAAACACTGTGCCACTGAGCAGTTCCTGCCATCAGAATTCCACATTTCAGCCCTGCATTTGATCTTCACAAACAGTTTAGGAGGATTTAAGCTCCCAGGTGGTGCTGCTATTGGTAACAAACACGGGGATACAATATATATTAACTTATTTTCCAACTGATTTCCAAGCTAGAAGGCTTAATATCCTTGTTTTGCACATATATGTCCCTGCAGTTCCACACTTCACTGCTTTATTCCCCATCACACAAACCTGCAACTGCAGTTTGCAACACGTAGAGCAGAACTCATTATCCCCAGTAAGTGCTTTCCTTTGAGGATTTTACTTCTTAATCTCTCTGGTTTTTATTTTATATTTACAAAATATGTGGAGGATAGTACTTTTATCAGTTCATGTCAAAGGATTAATATAAGAAAATCCAGATTCTTTTAAGTAAATAGAAATAGCTTTCCTGTTTCAACACTGTGTTCACATTTTTGGTGCTCTGTACTCTCCTACCCCCACCCCTTAATCCAACTTTCTGTTCAGCATTTGGAATACTGGACTTTCCGTAATAAAGTCCTAGACTGCCTTGTTCAGATAGACAACTGTTTTTCAGAAGATCTACCTGACTATTTAAGAGAATCTAGCACCACCAAGACTTTTCAAATCTTTTAGGATTCACTGACCTCAGGAATAACATGAGGAGCAGTAGAAGGTAGTTTCTCCATGATAGCCTCAGGAACCCAAATATTCAAAACAGCACTCTTTCTCCAACATGGAAAAATCACCAAGGGGCCAGGAGAGCAAAGTTGAGCAGAACAGGTAGTTTAATAGGAAGAGAGCTGGCACCTTAAAAGTTGTCAACAGCTCAGCTTCTCCATCAGGAGGGAGCAAAATTATTTTATGTTCAGAAAATACCAGACCATTATGGGGGCAAGTGTAACACCCTCTGCAATCCCAGCCAGAGGCTCCCTCCTGTCTCACAGGATGGCAGAGTCCACTTTATGAAGGACTCATAACCAAATCCCACATGGCATCAATTTATGACCTTGGGTCAGGCTGCTGAACATGTCTGTATAGAGAAGAAAGGTAAAAATTATAGAGGCAGGACTGTTGAGAAGGAAATAATTAGCAGGATTCCAGAGCAAAGGCTCTTACATGAGGTGTTACAAAATTGCAAAGGGAAAAAGCAGTGCAGGGATGTTAGTCAGGCTAGTTGTGAATTTTCAGGTCACTGGACCACCACAAATGGAAATGGTGGAAGACCTGGGACCACCCAGGATGTGGGCCACAGAGTTGCAAGGGTCAATTAATTCCCTCCAGGCTGGTGCCTATCAGGTGGTGAGCACACTAATGCTCAAATTAAGGCTCAATTCAGCCTTGGCTGTGTTTTGTGGATGTTAGCAAACAAATAGTTGCTTTATCCTTTTGATCTGTCCATGCCCTGCTCACAGAGGCCTTTTGCAGCTGTTTCAAGATGCATGAGGAAGTTGGCCCAAACACTCCAGAGAAATGCTTAAGCTATGTCTGTCTTGGCAGCAAAACCTCTACAGATGATCAGCCTAGAGGTGATGATGCTGATATCCATAGTGTGTAAGATTCTTTGCTATAAACAGTCTAAAAAGGGAGAAAAATACAGTGACAGATGCTCTATACAGAAGCATATGTTTTAGTCCTCTTGAAAAGGTTCCTCCCATACAGACAGAATATGATTTCTTTGGTTTATACACAAATTGAGCTCTTGATCTGTATTAGTTTTGAGAAGTGCTCAACTCCCTCCACCAACTACAGAACAAATACAAGATGGGCTTTCTGCACCTACATGTGTTGTCTTCAAGTCCCCCATTCTATATTTGATTTATAGAGGAACAACTGCAAGTCATATGTAGAAGCAATTAATTGACATTTCTCCTGCAAACTGAGCATGATCAGCTTCAAAAACACTTGCACATCTTCAGCAAGCATCTCTGCTTTCACAAACAACATGTCAAAGATCCAGACAGTGGACAAGAGCAGGAAGGAAAAAACAACATTTTTCAAGCACCGTGTTACTATTTCTTCTCTTTTCCTCTGACATATCAGGCACTATTGATTTGATACATCACTGCTCCAATCAGGCACTATTGATTTGATACATCACTGCTCCAATCCCACAAGACAATTCTCATATTCTTTGCTTCTATAAAGAACTGTAAAAGAAAATTTAAATTAAAATAGCTTTAATTAAATAGTGAAATCTACACAAACAGAAAGTAGTCTAGTATAAACTACTTTACACCTTCTGTAATACTTGTAACAGCTAAACCACTTAGCTCACTGCAGCATAAAAGTAATTAGAATAATTCAAAACTTTTGAGAAAATACAGAACAGTTACCTCAGGAAGTGTTTCATGGTGATGGTTTGGTTTGTGCTGCTAGAGCCGTAATATATTGATCACTGATGACCTCTTCTTCACAGGTGATATTAGTGCTGTAGAAATAGAATTGAGACTTTTATACAGATACAAAAAAAAGGATAGCTCAGGTTTTTTTTTTTAATTGCTCTTGAAACAGACATCTATGGACATACAAGGGAAATATATTAAGCAAAAAAATCTCATGCCAATAAAAACAAAATGAAAAATCACAAGGTGTTCACAGTTCAGCCTGAGCACATACTTTGACCAGACTATGCTACCCATGTCTTTTTTCAGAGAAGTAAAAAATTTGAATGAGAATACAGAAATAAGTGAGAAAGCTTGAAGAAGTATCTAGACATTTTCAAACACTCCTTATGTTCTTCAAACACCTGTCTGGTTCACAGCAACTTGGAAGCAGCAGCTTCAAGAGACACTCAGTTCACTCTTCTGTTAGAAGTTCTCTCTTCACCATAATTTGCATAATACATATAATAGAATAATAAAATATGCTGAGTTGAAAGAGACCAACAAGGATCATAAGGTCCAACTCCTGTTCCTATGCAGGACACTCCAAGAGTCACACCACATGCCTGAGAGCATTGCCCAAACACCTCTTGAATTCAGAGTTCCTGTCAAATACAGCTGACCAGGCTGCCCATTGGTGCTGTGATCTTGTGTCCTATGGTTAATGTTCATTATGATTACCAGATAGTTCCAGCAGAGAACAGGAAGAATTCATGAAGAAACTTCATAAATATAACCCTACTGTAGACTCCCCAGTCACCACCTCTTTAAGTTTCTAAAATTAAGTATTCATATTACAAGTGATACTTGACTAAAAGACGCAGACTTCTCAAATGACTGTACTTCATGTTCTGTAGAAGGCAGTAAAACATTTTTGCTTGCTGCCAGAAAACGGGACACTGCTACACAGGTCTACTATCAGGACAACTTAATCCAACACTTAAAGGGAACAAGATCATGGTTTCAAGCTCTGTACTGGTACAAACCACACACAAAGGCCTGAATGAAAGTTCTTTTGTTAAGAAATCATTTAAGAGCCCATTTTTCCTTAGCACTGCATGCTGAAAAGTACTGAAGGCCTTAAGAAGTCTGACCTCTTTTGTCACGAATTTAGAAATCTAGAAAACTTCAAGCCTATTTGCTTCTGTAGGACCTATCAGCAATGATGAGATAAAAATCTCCTTGCCCTACCATGTTCTCAGATTCTTTCCTCTTTGTAACTTGCAAGTTTTATATTGTGCTGTTGCCTGCTGACAGGAACAGAAGAAGCCTTTAAGTTCAGAAAAATACAGCTATCTTGTTGGATTATATCACATACAGCTTGCTAAAATATATAATCCCTGAACTGTGAAAGCTTCCTTCATTTGTATTGGTTTTGACTGGCTGAATCATGTTGCTGTCCCCTGAATACAGCTGTAATTGGTGCTGGCTGCAGTGACACCTGCTTGCAAGGGCAGAGAGATGGTTCACTAATGAACAAAAGAGGCAGGCTCCAAACACTTCCTGCTACAGCTTTTGATAGGTCTTCTATGGCAGTGAGCACAGGAGATAGGCAAAAACTGGAGGGGATGCAACCTGCTCCCCTTCTCCAGTCTAATAATTTGCTGTTTAAAAGATATAGTTTGTGAAAGATTCTCACAGCTGAGTCTCAGCATTTTAGCATCAACCTCAACAAAGGAAGCTCCACCACAAAATTTGACCCATAAGGGCATCAGTGTAAGAAACACACCAGAAATGCCAGAAGCTGTCAAATCAACCCCCTCTAAAAGTGCACGCTAGTCTCAGCCTCTGAGGTCAGCTCCTTCTTGATTCTGACAAAGGTCCTTGCTGAATTACGCTGCTTTGTTATCACTGCTTTAAAATGAAGAGAAATTTCACTTGCCAAACTCCAGCAATGGCTCATACAAGCATGGCATGGTAGGAGCTTCAAGATACTATCTCTTCAAGAATAGTTACCAACTCTACCCAATTATGAATTACAAATCTGTTTTCAATGCTCATTAAAAATTAGAGCATCACTGTAGCTGTTCAGAGACCCCTGTCTTCTACACAGAAAGCTAAACTGAAAGTAAGGTAGTTGATTGAAAAAAAAATAAAATAAAAACTAAATGACACAACAAGCATGACAAGCAGTTAAAAGTGCCTATTTTGGATCTCTTCAAAAGCCCACTCTTGAAATTACAAGAATAAATTTTCCTTGCTCTCTCCTTTTTAATTAAAATGTGTGTGGGGAAGTCTACAGAAAGAAACTTTACAGCTGAAGACCGGATGCCATAGAAGTCAATATCAAAGCCCTTCAGCGGAGAGAAAAACTTCACCCTGCAAATCCAACAGCCATTTCCCTACAGTACAGGCTGAGCTAATAACTGGTCCACAGGAAGGCCACAGCCTCAGAAGTCGTTTCCTCCACAGGGGCACAAAGCAATCAAATCCCACCTGACTATTAAAAGGAGGGCTTTAAGATCTAGAGGCAAGGCTCCCAGTGCTAACAAAAGTACAGAGAATCTATGCTGCTGTCTTGGTTCATAAGGTAAAAAGTTTAATTTTTCTGTATGGCAGACAGCCTTTCTAAAAGCTGTCATCTGCTAAGTACAGGGATCGAAATGAACACTATGCTCTGTGGTTCTTGCAACAATTCACTTCTGTGAACACACACATACAGATGGCATTAAGCTATTTACATCCAGGATAAACTGAGAAGCTGAATCAGGTGAGAATTTACAGTCATCTTTAAACAAGTAGGACTGGAGGGCAGCTTTCTTTTTTTCCATATACCTCCATAGGTGATCCTCTAGAGGAATCCAGTAAAGATTTTCTGTAAAGAAAAGAGTATTTAAACTCTTAAAAAAGATTATTACCACAATTTACAGCTACGTTCAACTATTCATAAACCTGTAGAGCCAGAAGACCTAATTTCTGTCAATCTCTTTTTATCTCAAAATGTAATAGATTTCTCATAAGTGAAACTTCACTTCCAGTGAGGTTGTTATAGCATCTCAGTGAACAGGAAGAACAGCCCTAGCTTAGGATGATATATTTTATCAACAAGTCAGAATTTACAAAAAACTAATTTGCCATTAAGTGTGCTTAGAAAAAAACCCAACTCGAGCAAAAAAGTCACATATTCATTTTTATTTAGGGAGAAAGACTTGACTTCCAGCCTCCTGTTTTCTTTAGGAAAGACCTTGCTCAGCAAGTTGGATGTCTGCAGATCAGGAAGGCTTTCAAGGTCCACTTGAAGGAAAGAAAGACACATGAGAAAAAGATTCTCATCTACAAGTGATAATCTTGTTAATGAATGTTTATGAGTTTGTTGAAAGAAAGGGCACAACAATTATGCAATTCAGTTGAGAAGTTGACAGCAGTTATGGATTTGGAGAGGCTGAAATACAAAGTTCTAAACACTTGACAGCAGGACACCCAGAGCCAGCAGGTGCTGGGGAGCAGCCAGTTGGCCACAGCATCCACCCACTGCTCAGAGCCTGACTTTGTGCTTTTGCGTGGTTTCACTCATGTGAACCTGTAGCTGTGGGTTTTTTTACGGCTTAAGAAAATGTTCCAGCTTTATACTGTACGCACATTTTCTCACTAAGGAACCCTCAGGGTACTTTTCTTCTGTAGTCAGTTTCTCAGCTTTTCCTGATTTTAAGTCATGCAGCTGATGTAAGTTTAAAGACAAATAGATTTGACTTTGTTAGCAGTCTTCCATTAACTCCCTAGAAGTAGCTTGAACCTACAGGCACAGAAAGCCTCTAGACTCCATGTTTGAAGCTTGCTCTTTGACCAGAAGAGACTCATTCATGTTCCAAGGCTCTATATTGAGAATGATGGGGTGAGGATGAAGTTTGGGTTTCCCACAGGCTCATGTTCTCGGCTTGTGGGATTTCATCCCATACCACATCACTTCCACAAAGCAGCTTCCTACTCCCTCCAACAACACACCCATGTACCCATTCAGTGCCAATTGTTTCATCTAGTTTAATTTAAACTAGACAGCAGCTTCCTCTCCTAAAGCTAACCACAGCTTTTCTTGGAAGTGAAGCAGTACTACTATAAATCACATACAACAGCAGAACTCTTGCAAGATCTGTCTCAAAATATAAATGAAGCTTTCCGTAAATAAACATCAGCTATTTGAATTTCTTGTGACTCTATGATCTTTTCAGTCATATAGCAAAATATACATCAATCTGAAAGGTTAACAGTTGCTGGAGGCTTAAAGAAATCAAGAGTAAGCCTTAAACATCACCTCTTTATCTAAAGCTGAGGGTTTGCTTTGTCTTCAATAAAGCTGCAGATACAGCTGTAGGGAAAAAGTTGTTTTATTTAATATAAATCACCATACTTTCAGAGTAAAATATAAACCCAAGGTAGTTCCCTTCAGAGCCTTTGTTTTGCAAGCTAGTGGGTGTTTGCAACCTGGTATATTGCAAAGACTTTAAAATGTATATTCCAATTATAAAGAAAGAATAGGTGTGCTGAAATAAAAAAAAATCAGAAACATTAATGTGAGCAGGCTGGATAGAATACTTTGTTTATGTGGATCATTAGATTACCAAAAAATAAACCCCAAACCAAGTAATTAATTTTTAATTTTAATGCAGTTTAAAGTATGTTTTAACATATGTTCTTCTGAATGCCACCACCATGATGATGATTTCAGGTTGCCACTTTTCTTTCCAGTGGTATATCCTGAGTTGGCATCTACTCCTCATTCACCTCAAAAGCCTACATTTATTTATTTCTGAGGGACAACAGGCTTGAGCCTTATGTCACCAAAAGTGTTTTGCTACTGTATATTCTTTTTTGTTTTGCTGACGGGAATGTTAGTGCTTCTGTATCTTGAACACCAATCTGAGATAACTAGAATTGGAAAGGGGAAGAATAGCTGATACACATTATGAAATGCCCCTTGAGGTCCTGAGGGATAGCAAGCTGGCTGGAAGCCAGCAGGATGCAAAGACAGACAACAGCACTCTGGGCTGCATGAACACAAGCAGAGCCAGTAAGTAGATTGAGGGAAGAGATTATCTTCCTCTGCTTGGCACTCTGGGCCATATTTAGACACTGCCTAGTTTGAGGCCCCAGAAATACACAAAAGACACCAACAAATTTAAGAGAGTTAAGCAGAGGTCACTGGCATGATGGGGGTGAGGCTGGAGGGGGATGAACTTGTTCAGCTCCAGGCAGGGACAGCTTTAGAGGGACATAACAGCATCTCCAGTGCCTATGGGGATGTCATTGAAAAGTCAAGAGATGGAGTCTTTACAGCAGTGCAGGACAGGAAGCATAAAAACAACAGGCAAAAACTTAAACAGGAGAGGTTCAGCCTGGATACGAGGCAAAAATTTTTTCCCGCAAGGACAGTCAAGCAGTGGCACAGGGTGCTCAGAGACACTTTGAGGTTTCAAGCCCCAAACAAATTAAGCCCTGAGAAGCCTGACCTCAAAGCTGACCCGGTTGTGGGCAGGAGGTTGGGCCAGAGATAGTCTGAGGTCCCTTCCAGCCTTTGATTCTCTGCTTCCTCCACAGTCACTCTCACAGGGAGATCTCAAATATCCTTCATTATACCCAAATGCTCTTAGTACTCTAGTGCTACGGAGATACAACTGACAGGGTGCCCAAGTGCCTGCTATTTTATCAGTTTAAGAGCTTCCTACTTCTCACTATATTTTGTAATATTTCCCAAGAAACAAGCTTAGCTTTAGCATGGAACAAAATCATTCCCTCTTTCATCTCTCCCCACCACTCCTACCAAAAGCCTCCACCATAAGATTTGACCATAAACAAGTCATATTATGGTCCTGCAATTCAAGAATGAGAGTCTACAAGAGTCACGCCAATGACAAACACACAACACACAAAAACCCCGAATACAAACAAAACCCAAACAACTCCAGGACCCCAGTTTGGTAAGCCATTCTAATTCTAAGCAAGTACTGTTTATCCAGCTATCCCATGGAATAGGCACATGCCTACTTGCATCTTCCATCTTGCATTCATGCCCAAAGGTGGCATAAAAATAACTTCAAGTGTATTAAACAAACTAGTAAAAACAGAGGCTCTTCATCTCAATTACAGCATAATCATTTATAGGTCTTTGAATGTTATAGCAACAACACCGCTCAGACCTCTCCGACTCAGAGGACAGCTGGGAAATGGCTCTATTGCCAGAGACGCTTTCAAGAACAGGTCACCTGTTCCATGGAGTTCAAAAGTTTTGTGTTGGCTCAGAAGTGGCAATGACTGATTCCAATGGATGCAGCCACTGGCAGGACTCACCTTAGAGATCAAAAATGGCTGCCTGTTTTGTGTGGGCTCAGTTTCCTATCTCAGTACAGAAGGGTATTTTCATTTCAATGTGCCCAAGATGAGGCTGTATTCAACGTCAAGCATTCTTTAGAGGAAAATCTTGGAACAAAATGTCACACTTGATTGATTACTCTAATAAGCAAGACTTGACTTCAGTCACACTGTCCACTTCTAATCTCCATCACACATTGACATCTTGCATTTCTGTATTTCACTAGGAGAGTGAGGGCAAAGCCAGATATGAAGTAAAATTTAACTGAATTTTAGTCCTGTGAGCATAAGCACATACCACACAATTAAGCTATATAAAGAAAAGAGCCCTGAATAAAAGGTTAAAATCACAGCAGAGTTGGGGAGTCAGAGGGCACAAAACCCCACAGCTTCTCTCAAGCTACAGAAGAGTGCTTTGAGAGCCTCTAATTTTGTAGTTCTAACTTAGCAGTTCAGTCCATTACTGCCTCTTCAAAGCCCTATGAATATAATGAAAGATCAAGAGGGTCTTACAACTCTTGTAAGAGACAGTCATGTAGGATCATATTTGGGTTCAAGAGAACTTACTTGTCAAATCTCACATGGCAAGTTACCTCTAACACCACTCAGTTCAGCCTACATGCTGTAATTCCTCTGCAGATTTTGGCTCAGTGACAACCCACAGTTTGATGAAGATAACATCAAACCAGAACTCAGCATCGTAGAAGCATTTCTACCTTGATTGTAGATCTCTGCCCTTTAAAAGGAAAAGGCTGGGGCTCTCTATCTGACTCTTCAAAGCAAACTAAATCCCAGAAATCCAGCAAAGGAAATGTTCATGCATACAGACACATTTTGCATGCAGAACTGTGACCACAATCTACTTTTTCCAATTTCTATTAGCTCCAATCTATTACAATGTTGAAAGACGGAAAGAAAGGACAAAAGTATATGAAGTCACTTCAGGTCACTGGTGAAGACTTTGCCTGGTACTAATAATTCTATTTCTAATAATACATCTATTTCTAATAATAAATACAAAGGTAAAGATAGAGGAAGCTCTCCACAACCCAGAATACCATAAACTTCTAGAAATGTTATCAGATACCTAAATTCAACAGGAATTAAAGTATGAAAGTCTTGTCTTTGTCTATAGTGTGTCCATCCTTAACAAGCTCACTTTACATATGGAGGAAAGTGTATTTTATCCAGAAGAGCAGTGAGTAAATGACATACCAACTAAAAATTGAGTTGTCGTGCTTGAAAACAGTCTTACAAGTATAGCAGCTTCCTCCACCCCCCTCCTTCAAACATTATAAAAAGACACTTTTTAGTCACTTCTCATGAACTTTCACTTGACCACTAACGAGTTCACCCAGGAGAACAGCAGCTTCATCTGGGTGGCTCACATGTGTCTACACGGTTTGCAGTGGAATGTTTCTGGCCCACTTGCTCTGTTGCCAGACACACTGTACGACAGCTTGTATTGCAAGGAAGTGTGTTCTAAATAAAACATCACACTTAGCAGCAAAGATACTTTTAGTTTAGAATAAATCCTACAAGGCTAGATACATAAAATCCAAAGAGGCTCCCTGGCTACCTCCCAGACTAATTACTGCAGAAGTTTCACTGGAAAAAACTCCAAAATTACGATTTCTAAAAGTGAATGACTCATGTGCTTTTGCTCACCCTCCCTTCTTGGTTTCCACTCCATTGCCTAGAGATGAATGGAGGGTACAAGTTAAAATGCAAAGATGAAGTATTCCCTTGCCACCAAAATTAACTGAAGTCTACATGTGCTTTGGAGCCCTATCAATTCCTAACAAACAGTAGTTTGTGGGGAAGAAACATCCTCCTATCAACAGGTTAAATACAGATCTGCAAGGTCAGTAGATTTAGACCAGAGGTTCTTGTTCTATCCATTCCCCTACCTTTCCAACATCTGTTATATTTTCTTGGACCAAGAAAAGTTAACTCAGCCATCAGATTAATACAAGCTCACACCATGTATCAGCCTGAAAGCATGTAAAACTAAGGACTGAGATTTAGCTTGTTAGCTGACCCTTCCCGCAAAAAAAATGTTGAGAGAAGTATACTAGAGGTGTCAGGACAAAAGCCAAATTCAGTTTTCGAGCACAAATCAATTTATTTACTCAGAAATCTGGTGAAGATCAGACACAATTCATACTGATCTAACAGAAAATTGTTCAATGTGGTGCCATTTTCCCATCATTTCACCAGACTACTTTGCCATGGAAGTGGCAACTTTTCCACAGAGCTCTGAGAGACAGACATGCAGGAGTAGAGCAAGTAGGATCCATGAGAGTTTCTGCATTTCCTTCTGCAATTTCACTAAGACAGGATTCAAGAATGATGACCTCCCATGCAGTCAGCCAGTTAGATGATATCACGAAGCACCACACTTGTGAAACCATAAGCATCCTAGTAAATGTTATGCACCAGCTGTTTGTTGCCTGCGGTCCTGCAGCCTGCATGGGGACCACAATAAAAGAGGAGCAAACTTATTCAGCAGACAGGAGGATCCAAAATCTCACTGCAGTTATTTTGCAAACTTAATGGCCTATAATTTAATCTCCTGGTTGCTGCTCAGCGAGATGTTCTGCATCCCAGGAGGTAGGAAATCAGGACAACTCCAAGTACATGACCTTGTTGGAAGCTCTGGTGATGCATTTGCTGCCCAGAAGGACACGTGCAGAATAGAGTGTTCTGGTTTCACCAATGTCTGAAGTGAGGAGAAGTGGAAGAAATCATGTGTTTTATCACAGAAACTAGAAACTTTACTAAAGTTTCTCTAATATGTATTGCAAACTCCATGCTCTGGTTGAACCAGGTTTAAGCCCTTCTTTAGGGAAAAAAAATTTGAATGGCAACACAGTAAAATTTTTATTTCTATTAACAAGAGCTGTGAACAGCTGTAAAAATGACCACAGTAAGACTCCCTTCACCTTTCTGTAGCTTAAGATACCTCCAAGCAACATCAAAATCAAACACTGCTTCTATAAGCAGTGGAGAAAGAAAGCTATGATGGAGTTCGGAGGCAGGGACATGCATAAAAATGAGGGATAAATCAACACAAACACCACACTAACACGACAAAGTAGGAGGAAAAGGCGAAGAAGATCTGCAAAAGGTAAAGATGGAAAGAATGGTTGGAAGGTCAATGAACTTACACCAGCTGTTAAGGAAGGCTTATGAAACACACTTTTAAGCATGGCATAGGAACCATTCTTAGGTGGTAATTGCACAAAATGTATTTGCTCAACCAAGTAAAAAAAAAAAGTGAGTGACAAGGGAAGTGCAAAGTGCTGTCGTGCTCTTCTTCCATCTGCCACTTCCTGCTTGGTTCAACCACACCTTTACTTTCTTTTGGGTGCCCACTCTCAGACAGAGAAGGATGCTGGCAAAGATCTGATAGTAGAAAACTGGAAAGAGGGGAGAAGACCATGTGGGAGGAAAAGAGAAAGAAGAAACATGAAGACTATTGAAAACTGTTCATTCAACAACATTACCGAGGGGGAAGAGGAACAAAGAGGAATACAGACTAGGACAGGATGATTGACAGGATTGCCATAAAGCATTTATTCTTAGCACACTACAACACTGAAATTCTTCTTCCTTTTTTTCTACTTAGAAAATGGTCACACTTTTATTTCTTACAGTCTTACTCTTAACCTCATAAGTTTAAAGTGATAGAGAAGCTTCTAAAAAGAAATACATTAAACAAGTTTCCAGAACCCTTGCAGCAGTTACACCCATAATAATTCAGTAGTATGAACTGATCTTATCCTTGAGATAGTAACCTGTACAACATAGCACGTGTTGGTCAGGACAAATGAGGTTCAAAGAACATTACTATCTCAGACCACTGTAGATATTGCTGTAGTCCTACTTGAAAAAGTGAGGAGTAGGTTGTGTGGCCTTTCCCTAATTTGTGCTTTTGGTATGTCCTGTTTTCCATGTCATTTTCTGGGAGCGCCACTATTTCTTTCCCTTCCTCACTCAGTTCAGCAAGAATTCCTTTTTTCCTCCTTCAACCCATCTGTTCTCATCAGGCTGCTTTAAGACTGACAGTGTGAGGGCCTAGCAAGCCCAAAATTAACAAACTCCACATTGATTTTAGTGTTTCAGAGGAACAGCCTGTTTGATGGCACACATCCAAGCCAATGTTGATATGGATATGGCCTTGTGAGAGCGGAGTGGGAAAAGGAATAAGAGACTTGCTCTTATAACTGCCTACCAGAAGAGGACTTTAGTTTCCATGACCACAGGACAGCTTTGTACTAAGAAGCCAAATTTTTATCACCTACACACCCACATGACTGTGCAAGTATTATCAGTGTAGTAACAAATTGTTGCTACGCTATGGACGAGTCTCAACATCCAAGTCATCTTGGAAGATAATGAAAGGTAGGGATTTAATTCTGTTTTTTCAAATACATATGAATAAGATTACTAAAAAAATTAAGAATAAAAAATTAGAAAACTTATTTTCATCATTAGTGCAATCTGTAACTAGCCACAGAAACCATTGCTCAGTCAAGTAAATATAATAGTACCAGTTTTGGGGTCCTAGGAAACTTAGTGATTTGGCAGACACAGGCATGGGCACAGGCATACAATAGGGGCTTAAATGGCAGATGGTGTATATATATTTATATATATATATATAGATATAATTATATTAATATTATTAATATTATAATATATAATATAATAAGGAATAACTCCTGTGTCCGTGAAATTAGCTGATAGCCAGCTGTACACAGTCCTAAACAAGCCTTCTTTGCAGAAACTGCCTTTCCTTCTTATGTACCATCTGAAAATATTGGTTAACCATGACAGAGTTAGAAGGATGATACAGAGAGCTGTAGAGACAGGACTTTGTATAACTAATTATTTTGGGTTTAATGTACCTGAGTATCCTTCCCTGGAAAAGCAAAATCCGTAGCTACTACAGAAGCTACAGCTACATCACTGCAGAGCACAGACCAACAGAAATGTTGCTGCCAAGCACTTGAAATTGAAACTGCATAGGATGGGGAAAGGCAGTTTGTTTTTAAACAAAACACCCCATCACAGATGCTGGAGTAGCTCCAACCAGGTCCCTGGGGCTGAATACCAGGTTGCAGTTGGTGTGCTCCCAAAACATTTTCACCTGTTTATTCTCAGGTGTTCCAAGACTAGTCCGCAAAGAAAGGTGAAGAACAAAAGCCGGGAGATTTGCTTGGAAAACATTAGTGTAGACACCTCTGTTTAGACTAAAAATGCCTGTGAAGTAACTTCCTACCAGAGAGGGCAGAACTCACAGGTACACAGTTTCCTATAGACACAGTCTTGAGGACTACTACTGCACCTCCTAACTTTGCTCTAACAAGTTGCAATTTCACCTGCTTATATTGTCACTTGTTTTCAATTCCAGCCTTTGTAGTTTCTATATTTCTCCTGTTCCCCAGGCTCCTTTTGATGTCTGTGACTGTATCTGTCTGAACTAGAATGGAGTGCTCAGCCTGCAGATGTGCACACAGATTAGGATGAGGCAAAAACAGATTAGACAGATAGATTAGGATGAGGTAAAAAGTGCTATACCAAATTGCTGCATTTCACTCAGATACTTTAACTACTGGCAGGGCTAGAAACTATCTTCTTGAAGGGCCTCTCAGCTGCAAAAGAAAGCTGAGGAGTGTTTGCTCACATTTTGCAGAGGAGTAGGATACAGTGCTCCAGAACAAACTGTCAGAAACTCGTGAAACTGATGAAGTTGGTGAGGGGCTCTTCATTGGTTTTATGCTAAAGCGGCTGAGAACTGCTCACTAGACTACAGCTGGAAGGCACTCTAAAGAAACCAGTATCTTTCATGAAAGGCTCAGTAACTGAATGGGAACACTCCCAAAGCAGAAGTCCTGGTCTAGTTTCAACGGGAGAGTTCAGGTCTCTTGTCGCCAGACAGCTCTGAGACCTGAACCACTGCAAGGCAACCGGAGAAGGTCTTTGTGTCGGTTACTTAATCCGGATGCAAGCCAAATCACTAGTGTAAACATATCCATAATGAGTCTCAAGGCAAAGGCAGATGGGTCAGTTTGCCACCAAAATGCCAAAATGCTTGCTTTGCCTTGAAAAGGAGTGCCCACAGTCCCACGTACCACTAAGTAGTGACTTGGGAAGCTGCTCCCACAGCTTCTGCTGTCGTACTTCCCTTTCCGCTGCCTGGTAGGAACAATCAAAATTTCCACCTCCAGCTCAGGCTTGGCAAATCCTGGGGTACAGCACAGCTCAGCACTCGAGCTCAGTTAGGTGGCTGAGCCCCTGTCATGTTAGATGGATGCCGAGGATGCTAAGCATGAAACATAGCCACTGTCCTGCATGACCACAAACATTCTCCACATCTCTTTAAATCAGTCTCATCTTTCATTTTATTTTTCCTTACTTTATCCTTCTTGTCTGTTTGGAATCTCACCACCTCGTTTCTTTCTCAGTATTCCAGTAAGCCCTCCTCTACAGTTTACTTTTCAGGCCTCCTTCCTAAAGCTTGTATTCAAAGAGTAACATATTTCATGCAGTCCTTTGCCCTGCATTACCAAGCAAAGGATTTAAAAGGAATGTCAAATGAAAGAAGCCTTCCAATAAAGGAAGCTGAGCAGATGCTCATAAAAAAATTTAAAATGTAGTCTTATGAGCCAGAGGGCATTAAATCCAACAAGATTTGATCTCTAGGCAACCCAAGCTTGTTCTTCTTGCAATTTTCTGCCAGCACTTCAAATGACCTCTTGGGAAAAATAAAGCTTGCCTGGCTCTGTATAGTTATAACGCCCTGACTGTACAACTGAACATAATTTTTGTTTAAATTGGTTTATAGCTGATCACAGCTTAACTTTAAAATACAAGATTATTTAAATACTAGCAGCAGTCTGGAGCCCTACATATGCCAGCATTTGTGCAACAGCATTCTCCGTGCAGCCAGCAGCAAGTCTGTTTGTTCAAGGAAGATGATAGATAACAAAATAATCACTTAATGCAACACAGCCCTGAAGTTTACCACTTAAGTATAGCTTAGCTCAGGGGGCTGCAATTCCTGTCAAGAGCAACAGGAAGATGTTTGATCACAGGAAATTCTTGGGTTCACACGTGTCAGTGAAGCTAATGTGATGCTGTCCCATGGCTAATAAAGCCTGATCTCAAAACTTGAGCAGGCTAAGGATTCACAGACACTTTGGCCATGTGCTCAGCCAGAGCAGGTTTTTACACTAGCAGAACATGTTTCACTGTGTATCAGTGAGCCAGCAGGAAAGTTAACAAATGCATTCCATTGCATGATTTTTCCATTGTTTGCTGCTGTCCTGGAATCATCATCTGCCCATTTTCTGTTTAGAGTGATACATATAGCATCTGATGCTGTCACATGATTTCACTCTTGAAAATCATAGGCTTCCTGTCTCCAAGCTTCTATTATCCTTGATGATAAGTCATTTGCTACAGCAATGTAGTTTTGAATTAGTTTTAGTTAAAATATTGCTTAAAATGATACACAGGTTATGAGAACTGAACAGGTCAAAGGATATTTCTAGGTGTAACTCCACCTGTTCAGTTTGGCTACACAGTGGCCCACATTTTTTAAGACAGTTAGAGAAAAGCAGGCTCTCCTAAGAATCAGTAGGTCTCATCTGAACCTGCACTTTGCTAAATAGATATAAGTATGCAACACCTACCAAATTGCTACACATAATGAGGCTTTTGCTGTTCTGTTCCTGGGGAGATGAGATGTTCTTATCACACTCAAGTGATTCAACTATTCATCGATCTACGAGTACAAAATAACATTCTTTAAAAAGATGCAATGAAACGTTTGGAACAGAAGGCAATCAGCAAGCTTATTTTAGATCACAGGGATGATGCAGGATTTTAGAGATGCTGTTTTTTCTATTCTATTTCATTTTAGGATAAATTAGAATAACAGGGAGGTGCGGGGGGCAGGGGGAAGCAGAAGAGAAAAGAATGAAAACCTGAATTTACTAAAGCATGCAAAGCCACAAAATAAATTTCTTTCAGTTTCTAAAATGGCTTCTTTGTTTCAAATGCCTTTGTCACAAAAAAACCCAGCTTGTTGTGATCTGACTGTTGAGTTGACTGAATTGGGACAAAGGTGTTGTTCTTCCCTCTCCCCCACCGCCCCCATTCTGACATACACTGTTCCTACCCTCTTTTAGCCATTTTAAAGGAAATTGTAAGAAAAGCAGAAACGGTGAGGACAAAGGCAAACATCAAAGACATCAATCCTGGAATAAACTCGGAGCAAGTGTAACTTCAATACACAACGACCATGTGGGGGGATGAAGGGGAGGCGGGGAAGAAGAGAGTGCCGCGGAAGAAAGAAGTCATCGTTATCATGCGCGCAGGTTGGTGTACCTGAGGTGCGCAGAGCCCAGGGCGGGTGTCCTGCGGCGGGCCAAGGCAGGCCAGCGGCCCCGCGCAGGGCGGGCTGCGGGGCAGGGCAGGGCGCGGAGCCCACTGCGGAGCCGCAGAGCCGTGCGCCTGGCGGCCGCCCAGCGCCGGCCCCCTCCTGTACAATTATGAAGGATGGGGCCGTGAGAAAAAATAAATATGAAATCAAAAATTTTTAAAAATCAACTACAAATACCCTAAATGCGCAAACCACTCA
>VXBQ01009109.1:437872-495727 GCA_013400175.1 Phainopepla nitens | reverse complement strand
CCCCAGGTCCTTCCCAGCCACTCTGCCCCCAGCGTGTGGCGCTGCCTGGGGTTGCTGTGACTCAAGAGCAGGACCCGGCACTTGTCTTACTGAACCTCAAAGCTTGGCCTCCGTGACCTGTAATAGAGCGACAGAAGTTTGCACTCGCTAAATTCCCCCCACTCCGCACGGCTCCGCCAGCAGCGGGGCGGGGCGCTGCTGTGACGGCGCGGCGGGGGCGGTGCCGGTGCCGGGTGCCCGCCCCGACATGGCCGCTTCCTGCAGGTAATGCGCCCGCCGGGCCGGGGCTGCAGCGCCCGGGCCTCGCCCGGTTCTGGCTGGGGACGGGGACCCGTGGGGGCGGCGGGAGCGCAGGCGGCCTCTGCCGCTGGTTCCCCGCCGCTGCCATGCCCGCCGTGCCGCCCTGTGCGGGGAGCAGAGCCCGCGGCGGCCTGGCCGCGGCTCCGACTCTATCGCTGTCCCTGTCAGGACGAGGGGATGTAAGGGGGAGAAGGCCAAGTCAGTCCCTGCGCCTGCCTCACAGCTTTTATAGCCTCCCCCGCGTGTACTCGAGGCAGAGCGGAAGGGACACTGCCGTGAGGGTGGTGTGGCCCTTGAACAAGTTGCCTCAGGGAGGCTGTGGGTGCCCCCATCCCGGCAGTGTTGAAGGGTTTGAGAAACCTGGTCTAGTAGGACGCGCCCCTGCCCATGGCACGGGGTTTGGGACTGGTTGATCTTTAAGGTTTGCTCAAACCGTGAACATTCTGTGGTTCTGCGACGCGCTTCTGTGGTTATTCCTATTATCGTTTGGTTATTCCTGTTATCGTTGCTGTTTTCAGCGAGTGCCCCGAGCCCGGGGGTTTGCGGGGTGCCGGTGGGAGGTTTGGTGCTGGCTGTCCCTAGCAGAGGTGGGATGAGACAGCCGCGGGGATGTGCTGGTGCCTGCATGTGCTGGTGCCTTCAGGCGCCTTTGGCCAACGCTGGAGCTCTTAAATCTCACCTTCCGACCCCCTGAATGTATTTTTTTTCCCTAGACGTCTGTGTGAATACTGTGTCCTTATGCGTTGTGGCGTGTTCGTAGCACAAAACCAAAGCCAAAACTGAGTAACAAAGAGCCCGACTTATCCCTGATCGTGGTGCTCCCTCTGCCGACAGCCGCCGCTCAGCTCTGCCGGCCACCAGGTACTTTCGTTTTCAGAACCGGCTTCTACAGCAAGTAAGCTTCGTGCATTGCATTAAAGCTTTTCATTAACCTTTGTAGTAACTTCAGGCCAGTTTTGTGACGTGCTATAACCTTAGCTCGTATTGCAAGGAGAAACCGTTTTCACTGTGTACTTTCAGGAGCTACTTTTTAAAAATACTTGTTGTTAAACTAGGTGGTAACAGTAATGAATGCAACACTGGATTGATCCTTTTTCTTCTGTAGTCATATTGGCCTTTCTAAAGGAGGTGTCAGATCCTAGCAGATGAGGTTTCCTACTTATATACGGTTGAGTGTGATTCCTTTATTCAGAAATCAGGGCAGACTTGGTTTCTGTGCCTGCTGAATTGAGCCACTGGTAATGAGAGAGTTTAGACCAGATTCAGACAGAGACCAAGGGAATATTTTGCTGTCTCAGCTATGCAGGTAGTACTGTTTAAGATGCCTTCAGGAGCTGGAGGCACCAGAGTGGTGCTGGCAAGCATGACACAGCACATCGGGAAGGTCTTCAGCTTCCTGAGCAGCAGGTGAAATGCTGAGTGCTGTGGGACAGGTCATCTCTGCCGGTGTTACGTGCTATTTAGACAGCTGAATCACACCTCAGCTGTTCCTTGTTCAGTTGTTTAGTTCAGGGGTTGTGAAAGGATAAAAGGCAGACTTTCAGGGTTGCTGGTTTGACAAATATTGTGGCATGACTTCTTTGCTTTTGCCTGGAGAATGTGGGCATTTGTGAGGACCTGACTAAAGGCCTGTGTAAACTCAGAACTGCTTTCCCCAGAGGTCAGATGAAGTCTTCCAGTAGGTAGAGGTGTAGATGTTATGGGAGAAGCCTGACCCTTTCATTGTGAAATCCTCTGTTCTGCAGGCTACATGACAGTGGTCTGGCTGGTATAGGTTATGTGAATAGCCTCCATGCTTTTCCATCTGAATCCAGTTTGCTTGGTTCCAAGGCATTAACCTGCCCTGTATTTTCGCTCTCTTTCTGTAAACTCACCAAGTCCAAGATGTGTCACTCTCCTGTGAAGTGGTTTGGGACTGTCTGACACCCTCTGCAGGGGAACCTGCGCCTGTGTGGGCTGTAAAGATGTGGGCCTTTGTTCACCTGTCTGTGGCAAATAAAGTGGGATAGGTCAAGCCTTTTAGACCCGGTTGTGTAGGTGGTGATGCTTAGGGACATAGGGTTTAGTGGTGGGCTTGGTGGTTCTGGATTAACAGCTGAACTCAACCTTACAGGTCTTTTTTTAACTTAAAGGATTTGGTGATTCATTGAAATCCTGTAATTGCACAGCTTGGTCGTAGTAGGCTTGCTGAGGGAGCCTGCAAGTCAGCTGAGTCTTGGGACGGGTAACCCATTAGATGCACTTAGCAGAATTTACTTAATAAAAACTTTTTGTGCTTCTTTTCATGACTTTTATTTCCTCCCCACTCTTGGCTTCTAATTATCTTACACTTTCTGGTGTTGGTTTGTTAGTTTTGTTTTGTGTGTGTCTATGCTGTCTTTTTTTGGCTTAAGCTAGTTTGAGATTTTTTGATCATTATTTAACTAATGAAGGTTAAGAGGACCATTGCTCTCTGTGTGTTTAACACTGTTGATTAAGTGAAGAATCTAATTTTGAACTGTTTTGAGCTATTTGTCTTTAGAAGGAAGAATGTTGTTTTCAACAGATGAGCTTGTGGCCTGTTGGCAAGTGTGCCATCAGGAGGGGAAAATGTTTATTTAAGAAGGTACCAAGAGTTTGAGGAAGGGAAGGGAAAAAAATCAGAGTATGAAATAGGCAAAAAGCCCTTGATGAGCATTATTGCTTTATAGGGAAATGCCAGACAGTTCCTAACAAATCTGTAATAAAACTAATTTTACAGAGATCAAGATTGATTCTTTAACCCATTGATCTTTTCAGCCTCTACACTTCATTTCTGAAGTCATGTGAAATAATTATTTTAGTAGTCTTCTCCTTTTTCGGACACTCTGCCTTGTTTCAGTTTTGTTGCTTGTGAGATTTTTGTCCCATGTGTTTTGCCTCCATTGCACATGAGCATGGTTGTGCTTGAATTCTCTCTAAGAGATCCTAGGAAATGTCAAGAATCTAATGGTGGTTGGATGGATTTTTGGTGCTGGGTAATTTATTGTGTTTTTTGATTTTTGGGGGGTTTTTTTTGGTCAAGCTCAGATATAAATGTATGGGGTCAGATATGTGTAAAACTTGAATAATGCCAGGAAGTCAGGGTTCAAACTGTTACTGCCTTGCATGTGCCGCCTCAAACTTGTTAGCAGGCATCTGAAACCATATCAGGAGAGAATTGTTGATGCCCACCATGCCAGTAACTCACTACATGTGCTTGAAATTGTTGTTGGCAAGGGTTTCAATTCATTTAAGACCACTGTGAAATTGTGTTTGAGAATGGAAGAGGAATGGTAGGAGGAGGAACTAACTAAGTGGAAAGGAAGGGCAAAAGACTAAGTCTTCTTTGGCAGCATTTATCCTGCTGCTTTTTGGAGGATTAGAAGCTTTTATTTCCACAGAGTGCTTTTGTCATTCTAATTCTCTTTAAAGATTTTTCTTATGGTGTGCAGTTTAAAAGTTGTGCAGGTTGATGATGGTAATGCTGCAGCAGTCACAGGGAATACATACTTACAGCTCCCGTGCAACACTTCAATATTTTATAACAATTTTACTAGCATATCAGTGCTTCTTTTAAACAAAATTTTTGCTAAGTCACTCAACACGAAGTTGCAGCAAATACTAATTTGAGGGGCTTTTTACCTTTGCGTTTTTTTTGTCATACATTGTCATATTGTGATGATTGTGTCTGCAGTTTAGGTGTTGGGAAGCAGCTCTGCAGTCATGCAAGCCAGAAGGCATGCAAGTGCATGAGTGACTGTTGGGGCAGTTGACAGAGTTAAATAATTACATATAGGAGTGATTGACCTAGGTTTGTTTTGTTTTTTTCCTTAAAAATAACTGAAACAAAACTATTTTTTGACAGGAAGAGCAGATGGAAGGATTATTGTCAGGTGGATGATGATAAAAAAATGGAATAGGACAGACAACCGCAGTTGGATTGTCCAGCTGTACTGTTAGGAGGGTTTTTGGCAAAGAAAAGAAGATACCTCTAAGACACAGGTAAGGGAGTATGTTATAGGGAGAGGTAAAGTCAAAGTCGAGCTGCATCAATGTCTGGGAGCTTTGTCATAGTCTTACGTGAAATCTGGACTCCTCCCTTGGATTTGAAGGAAGTAGAAAAAAGAAAGGAAAAGCAGGCTCAGAGAAATGTGGGAAGGTACTGTACGATCTCAATATAGTGTTAGACCAAAAATGGCAAAAGATGCAGCAACACCTGGAGAATGCCAGTGACCTTTAAGTACTCACTGGTTAGTAAATGCTGTGTTGCCATAAAGTTCAGTTTTATATATATATATACACACACACAGAGTTTTCTGTTCTTTCTCACAACAGGAATGTGATTTGCATTGAGCTTGGGAAATGTGGTAAATGATGTGTGGAGCATCCCTAGTTGCTTGCTCTGGGACATCCAAGTATTGCACACATTTTTCTACTCTCAAGAAAGGCAAGTTTGGCCAATGTTACACTTGGTTGCAGTTAGGTAAAAGGAGCCAAACATTTCGTCTCCAACTCAAGCATTTGATGAGGCATGAGAATAACTGAGGAGCTGAGACAATATAAATCTCGTGGCAGTTCCACACATAATTTTTTTCTCATATTCTGCTCTGGAGAGAGTGTACAGAGAAGGAAATTAGCTGAAATTACTGTATGAAAACAGGAGGGGCAGGCAGGTTAAAACCCAAAATGGATGTAGTGATACTGTGAATGTGAATAAAGGAGTGAAGGAGAAGAGAAAAATGGGAAAATGAAATCAAGCATTATAGTGATCTTTTAAAACTTTATTTTTGGGAGAGATCCTTTTCAAGCAGGACACTAACTATGTGTTGTTACTCCCTTTCCAGAACACCAGTATGGAAGCTAACACCAGTGAAGATCATTTGAAAGTCCAGAAAATGAAGAAGAAGGTATTGAGGAAGCAGGTCAGAGCTCAGCATACATTGATGAGACATGAGGGCATAAAGTGTGTCTCCCAAGCCACACAGGTGACTGGTAGTTGTGATTTTGATGGTGGAGTTAAAATGCTGCTTATCTGTGTTCTCTTCTCATGTGTCTTGTGTAAAATGCAGTTCTTAAAAATGCACTTCCCGAGACTGAGGGTTTTCTGTGCTTTGATTTCAAAGCAGACCTGTACTTCAGCAGTTCAGTGTCTATGGAGAGACTTTGATGGCCTTTGGATAAGGTTTTTTTTAACCTGAAACAGTAATTACTTGGGTTGAGGAGAAGGAGGAGGCGTTGAAAATGCTATTGAAGTAGATAAACTTTTCTTCTCTTTCTCTGTGGTTTCTTTTTTTTTTTCCTCAGGCTTTTAACTTTTGTACTTTTCTATTCTCCATAGTTCCCTGTCAAGTGTAATTTGTCTCATCTAAGCTCCCCATTAAAAACTTGTCTGTCTTGGAAGTCTTTTCCATTTTAGTTTTTTTCCTCTAAACAAATTAAGGCTTTGATTCTGTGGGAATTGAACTGATTGGCTGACTTGCAGCTGGTTAAATAGGGACAGCTTTCTCTTTCCTTGCAGAAAAGACACCTAGCAGAAAGCTACTTAGAGTTTTGATTTGTAGTGTTCTGCCACAGTAGAGTTAGAGCAGATGAGAGAATGGCCTCACAGATACTGGTGTAGCAAAAAGTGACAGGAGCTTGCAGACAGAAAGGGAAGTTAGAGTTTCTAATTTCCCTCTCTCATTTATGAAGAAATAAAAATGGCTTGAAACACTGTAGAGCAGTATCATTTGGGCTATGCTTGTTCATCCTGATCCTGCAAATTCTTCCCATTCAAATATGGAAACATCAATAAATATTTATACATTTTTGTAATAAAATTTGGTTTCATTTTTGCTGAGATTTCACACTACGTGGACAGATGTAAATGACTCAGCAATCTTGTTTATATTGTAAACTCTTTAGAACAAAGACTAGGTTTTTCTAGTGTTGCTTGGAAATGGGTCTGTAATTTGGGACTTGTTCCCCTTGAAACTGTCCCACGTACCAAATTATCCATCTAATTTGTCCAAAGAGTAATTTTGGAGTCTAGCAAAGTCCTTTTGGTGACAGACATTTGAATAAGTGATGAATGAAACAAAATCATAGTGCTAGTGGTAAACTTGTGTCAGGAATATAGAAAATACTTCCAGCTTTGTGCAAGAGTCTGACTTTCTCTAAATTATATCATCAGTTGCTGCATGTGCTGCAGCAGTTGTGTAGTAATGTCTTTGTAGATTAAGTGAAAGGAGTGGTTTGAACCTCTGCATGTCCTTCACACACATGGGTCTCTCCATCAAGAACATTCTAGAAAAGAGCAGTAACTAATAATGAGGTAGACTTTGAAAAACACGATCCGTAGCAGACAGCCTGGTGCAGAGCTTAGAGCAGACGTTAACAGAGCCTTCACAATAGGCATAATCACAGCAGTGCTCAGTGGAGAACTACTTTTTTTTTTTAATGACCCTCCTCTTTGGTTCTAAACCTCATTTTCTGTTTTTTTTTTTTTTATGGAATTGAAATGCTGTCATTTGAAATAATTGAACACTCTTCCCAGCTGTTTCAGAAACCTCCAAAATTATGTGTGCCAGTGCCACTGTTTGCTTGCTGTACACTTGATGCACACATGCCACCTCCAAGTGTCCATTAGCTGAGGAGATGTTCCTGACAGAGGCTACAAGGCTTTCAGCCAGATTATGTGCTGGGCAAGCAAAGGTTGCCTTAGCCTTGTATAACAGGCTGATGGAAATGTAAATATCTTGTGCAGAATACACAGAAGAGTGCTCATGGGTTTAATTTTTCTTTATAGTGCTGTTCTCTTGGTAAAATGTTAGTTTTAAATGAACCAACCATAATTATTAATTCTTTTTTTGTTTTGTTTTTTAATTCTTTTCAATTAGAGCCTGGTTATTGCCAATGCTGGTCTTGGTAATGGGATGAGTAGGCAGCAATTGCTCAGGATACTAGAAGAATATGGAGTAGTGGAAACACTCTTAATGCCACCAAATAAACCGTATTCGTTTGTGAAATATAGGATAACAGAAGAAGCCAAGAAAGCCTTTAATGCTCTTAATGGAAAGGAAGTAACACTGGAAGACTGTGGCCAAAACATTGTTCTGTATATTAATTTTGTGGAAAAAGGTACAGTTTTTCTGTTCTCCTATATATCCAGCTTCCTGCATGCTGCTCCCCTTTGCGTTTACTTCCTGGGTTGTAAATATAGGTAAAAGCACACTAGTTTCTGTAAGTAGACACAGAGAATGGCAGCTAGAATCTGAGATTCAGGACCTGAAATAATCTTTGCTCCTTTTATTCCAGGTTAGGATACTCTAATTTGAACTCTATTACTTGGAAGCAAAAGGGGAAAAATATTTGCGTAATTTCCTGACCATTAGGTACTGCACATGAAGGTTTTGTGATTAAGGAGCCTGGAGAATCTCTGGACAGTTCATTGGATTTCTTGTGTGACCCTAGTCTTGCAATCTCTATCTCACTTCCAGGAAGAAAAATATGCACAATGAAATCTCTGGGTTTTTTTTTTCCCTTTTACCCCTTCTTTTTTTGGGGGGGAGGGGCGATTATAAGCTGTTTACTATAAGAACTGTTTCTCTTTCTGTGAGCTTTCATAGTGTCTAGCAAAAAGGGTTCCTGTTGTCACTCTGTGTATTCTGCCAACAAATAGCTTTTTTTGAGCTCTTAGGATAGCAAACTGAATGTCCCAACATCAGTGATGTTTTACATTCACCTAGGTATTGTTCTGTACTCCACATTTGTACATATTTGATTAGAGTTCTCTCTATCTATGGAAACAATCTTCTGGTTTGGTAAATCGCTAAAATTCTACAAAATTAAAATGAAATTCAGATAGAACCTTGAAGTGATTGGGAAATTCTGTTTACTGTTATTTTTACAGGAACACCAAAGAAGTGGTTTTGTGTTTGAATAGTAGAATGTCTTGTTTGTCTGATGCAGTAAAATTTTTAGAAGGCACTTTAATGATGCAAAACTTGGGCCTTACCCTGTTTTGTCGTGACGAAAAGGGATCATTCATTCTCCAAATAAGACCACAGTGAGGGCTCCATTGTATCATTAAACATTTCTACAGCTGTACTACATTCTCACACAAAGTATTTATATCCCCATAGGGAACACAGGTTTTATTTTCTCTAAAGAGTGACAAAATTCTCTCTTCTTTTTCATATACCTCAGTTTCCTTGCAAAATGTTGCTCCTACAAGCTTGCCTCCAGGCTTAATGGTAATTGAAAAGATTATTTCTCCAGAGGAAGAAAAGAGGATGTTGGAAAGTATTGACTGGAAAGAAGAGGAAGATACTGAGAATGGTGGGTAGAACTATAGGAATGCAAACATTCTATGCTTTTATGCAGTTTTTTCCCTGCAATTTCAGAGTACAGGAAGTCTACATTTTGGTAAATGTATTGTCAGAAATTATTGTCTGTTCTTAGCATTTTAGAAATTTGGTCTTAGAGTGCGAGTGATCATCTCCTTGAGGCAAGTGATCTGAATTGATAATCTAGAATAGATTTACTTGAATAACAACCCTGCATCTAGAGATGGATTAAAGTCTTTTTTAATTAGTAAAATAGACATAAAAGTCTTCTTTATGTGTCTTGTGCCAAGCACAAGACTGTTGGTAATTTGATGTCCAGCTGAAGAGCTGTGTCGTCTTCTATGTGAAAAAATAATTTAGTGAGGCATACATTCTGGATGCTTTCATGCTTTCACTTGAGCCTGTGGAGTTAAATCCTTCAATAAATGAATTCTGGGAAATCACTTCAGAGTTCCTGTGTAAATTTGTTCTGTGGAGCAATGCAAAAGGTTATGTTGACCTTAGCTACTGCGTAACTTGGTGATTAATGAGAATGGCGGATATTTACGTATCTGTAGGGCACTCATCAGGAGTAAATTCAGAGATTGGGGCAAAAAAAAGATGCATTAAGCATGGCTCAAAAAAATTAGTATTCCCTGCTTCTTGCATATACAAAAACAACATCCCTTTGACTGACAACAGCAGTGAATGTGATGCTTGAGGAATTACAAAACATAGAAGCAGAAGTGTGTGCATGAAGGACAGGGGTCACATACACTGTTTTAACTGCTAATTAAAGAATGTTTAGGCTTAACATGTAGGATGGAATAGGGAACAAGGTAAATTGCCTGCAATGTTTCATGTAGTCTTATGTAGTCTAATCTTTGAAATTACGTCTTTTTACAGCCCAGAAGACTTTAAAGCATAGAAGAGTAAAGCATTTTGGGTATGAGTTTCGCTATGATAACAATAATGTTGATAAAGACAAACCATTACCTGGAGGTGAGAACTTCCCTATTAAACTATGCTTATTTTGCACTGATATTTGAACCATAATGTAAAGCCTTTAAGCCTTGCTGAGTTATGGCTGTGAGAGTCTGGTTAAAGGAGAACCTTTACTGTATTTTAAGCACACACAAAAGTGCTTTTGAATTTTGACATTCATTCCAAATTATTGTTAGTGCATTAAACTTATTGACCAGTCAGTTGGAGCGAGAGGTTGCTGCCCTTTGCTGAGGTCTGGTCACATAAGGCTTTTGGGATTGTAATTGTCATTGCTTCTTAGCTTTTTGTTCCATAAAACAATTACGTGTTACAAATTGCATATTAATTTATTTGGGGGATGTGACATATGTTGCTGTATATATTTATCTCAACCAGCTTGAAGCTTGCTGGATGCACACTGAAATAAAATTTCCTTTGCTCTGAAAGCAATTTTGTAAAGGTTTCAATAACTTATATTTGGCGTTGAAAGCTGTGAGTCAGAGCAAAGCAAGTGAGTCATCTTATAGACTTAGATTTAACTCTTCTATTTTACTATTTTTAAATTCCCGTAAAACTTGAAGGTGTTTAAGGGGATGCATGTGTGCTGGGGTGGATGTAGCATGCAACAGAAGGATTCTGGTTATATTAAGATTTTAACTGTGAAGCTATATCATTGTTACAGGATTGATATGTGAATTGTTTTCTAGTCTCACAGACTATTTTATGTGTGAGAAAAGCATAAACACTTCCTAGGAGAAAACAAGAATAAGAATCAGTAGATTCATAGAAGGGATAGTAGTAACATGTTTGGTGTTAACCTTCAGCAGGATTTCAATCAAATCCTCAGGTAAATAGCAAACCAAAGCTTCAGTGGAGGACTATACCTTCCATTCCTGTTTCAAGACCAGCTTAACTTCAGCAGATTTTCTGGTGATATTTAATCCAATTCTGTAACAGATTTCCAGGGACTAAATTTTTTAGAGAACACTCTGCACAGCTGACTCTCTGCATAATAATTTTGCTTCTTGATTGCAACTTTTTTATTGTAATTGGTGAAAACTTTGCCTCTGATTTGATGTAGTTTTATTTATGTGTAGAGATACTACAGTTTGCACTTGTAAGGAGTAATCTGATTCTGAATGCAGAGGCCTTGGAAGAGTGGCCTTTCTAATTCTGAGATCTTAAAAATGTGTTGGATTTGAAGATTAGGCCTTCAATTCTGATGTGTCTGTTAGCAGCAGATGCAGAGTACTCATCATTAAAGATAGACTTGCATGTATATGAAGCTAATTCTATGTATTTTTCCCAGTTATATATATTGTAAAAAGCTGTCCTGTCTTGTTTACAGTTCTGTTTCTATAACTAGGTCTTCCTGAAATCTGCAACCCATTCTTGGAGAAGTGCTTAAAGCAGGGATACATCAAACATAAACCTGATCAACTGACTGTAAATCAGTATGAACCTGGACAAGGTAGGTATTTTGTCCCTCAAAAATTTTGAGTTCTTTATTTTATATAGTGGTTTAACCCTGGTAGGTAGCTAAGCACTGTGCAGCTGCTCACTCGCTCCCCTCACTGAGGTAGAGGAGAGAATTGGAAGATAAAAGTGAGGATACTCATGGGTTGAGACCAAGACAGTTTAGTAAGTTTAAACAAAGGAAGACAAATGATACAAAAAAAGAAAAATCCTTGACTACTGGTCAATCAGTGCTCAGCCAGTCCCTGAGTAATGACATCCCTGGTAAACTTCACCCTTAGTGTTATTACTGAGCACAATGTCATATGGTCATATGGAATATCCTTTTGGTCAGTTGGGGTCAGTTGTCCCAGCTGTATCCCCTCCCAGCTTCTTGTGCACCCCCAGCTGACTTGCTGGCAGGGAAACATGAGAACCATAAAAGACCTTGATGCTGTATAAGCACTGCTTAGAGAGACGTGAAACATCCATGTGTTATCTACGCTGTTTTCATCACAAATCCAAAGTGTAGCAGCGTACAGGCACCTGTGGAACAAATGGACTACATCCCAGCCCAACCAGTACAGCTTCACTAAAAAGTAGGAGAGTGTAGCATCTAACTGTGGAAAGGTGTAGGGACAGGATTTAGGCACCTGCTTAGTGTGTTTCCTCTGTGACCAGAGATGCTTTGAATCAGAACTAAAGTCTTAATACTGGTTTTTTGCTCATGTGAACTTAGGTTCACAACTGCAGTTTTTGATACCACTATTATGGAAAATGATGGTGTTTGAGTCCAAGGCCAGATTTGAAAACTAACTATAAAAAGATACAGGAATAAACAGTCATATTTGGTTTTCTAGTTAAGTGCCTTTTTTTACTCCAAACTTGTAGTGTGAATACAGCCTCCAGGAAATGGCTCTTACTGTTAGTACATATGATATAATGTTAGTGCATGTGATACATGGAGTCTTAAGTATGATGCAAGCAGTGTTCCCTTCTCTTAGAAATAAGGAATTACTGTATTTTTGTAATTTTTCCCAAACTGGAGGCTGCTGGAAAAAAAAACTTCTTATTACACTTCTAGGGAATAAATCACATGCTGTACTTCTTGCTAAGCTTAGTCATCAAGGTTAAGTATCTGGCTTGCTTTCCAGGCTGAGTATCTCATTTGTCCTTAGGAAGAAAGAACAATGGCTTTGCTCTCAGAATTAGTGTCTGACAGCTGTTACAGTGCCTCCTGAACAAGGGTCTGAAAGGCTGATCCTATTTGTTTGTATATCTGATAATCTGTTAAATTGATACAGTTGTGTACTTCTGGCTGGGACATCTGAGAAAATTAGTTAGAATTGTAGATTTCTATCAAGAATGGAAGCAGTTTTTTTTGAAAAATCAAACAAAAACCCAAAGCAAAATACCCTTTCTTAAGTGCAAATCATTAGGATATGAATGAGCACAGAATACAGTCAGATTAATAGTCTGCATCTTGGTTCTGATCCATTTTTCACTGGAAATTATGCTTGAAATTTTAGAAAGTGAGTTATGGGTGTGAGTATCTAAGCTGGAGGGGCCACACATAAGATACATTAAATGAGGTGGGTAGGTCAGTGTGGTCCTGGTTGAATCAGGACAGTGTGGAGAGCTTTCAGTGTTCTCTTGTTGCACAGTGAATTGCACAGACTTCAGTGTGCCTCTTAAAGCAGAGCCTCAGTGCTTTGTATCCAGGCAAAGTCATGAGCTGTAACAAACAGGTATCTATCTGTCCTTGGTTTTCAGGTCTCACTGGTTTTCTGTCAGATTAAATGTTGGTCTCATAAAACACTTGTATTGTTTTCACTGAAACTAATGGAATTCAGAATATTTACATCTGGATGTAAAATCTGCTGTATAATCAGGGTGCTTTATAGACCTGACTGACACTTTAGAAAAAATTGTATTCAACTTAGGAATTCTCTACAGAGCCCAAAATGAACTTGGGTAGAATTTTTAATAAACAAATAAAACTGTTTCAGTTTGGATGGTATAGAAATGACCTTGTCTGCCTCGGCCTGCAGTGGATCAGAGGAAGGTGCAGTTGCAGTTCTCCCAAGCTGTCTGCTGTTCTCCCTTGCTCCACTGCTGACTGCCGTTCCCCACCATGTGGTGAGATCTTGCGGTGGCATGCACACTGCTGTTCTGGCACTTGGCATTAAAATGTGTGATACAAGCTGCAGGGATTGGCAGTTTCTTTCCAATTAGCAGATATGGAAGAAAAGTCTAAACACACCCTAAAAAATGACTGTCCTTTTGGCAATTTTCAGTTGTGTGTGTGTACTCATGCGTGCACTGACAGATGTATTACCCAGGGGTTAGCCTAGCAGTGATGTGTGTTTGCCTAGGAAGTGCAAAGCAGAGGTGGGACTTGATCCTAACAGTGCCTGCCTCTGAGGTAGTAGGTCCTAATGCTGCAGATGAAACCCTTAATGCAGTCATTTGCTTAGGAAATAGAGGGATTTGAGATTACTCCTCTGTGAAGGAGTGAGGAAGAAATATATGATCGTGGGTGAACTAAAGCCCAACACTGCCATATGTACCATAAGTGTTGGTGCCAAGGGCTAAACTGACTGCAAGGAGAGCAAGGTGCTTGAGCTTCTCTGCAGCAGGGAGAGCATTTGGAGTGATCCAGGAGCGAGCAAGGCCTTGGAGTAATCTGAAGTATCTTCTAGATATTTCTACTGATTATACAAGGTGCTTAGGTTAATTGTGTCCATCTGATCTGGGTGTGTAAATAAGACAATTGTCCATAATTCTTACAGAAGGAAATTCCCTTGTTTATGGTAAGTTCTGTTTGTTCAACCATACATCCCAGTTTTCCATATGGACATCTATAGAAATAGAGCTTGCTAATGGTGATAGCACTCTATTACTGTTGTTGTTATTGTTATTATTATTATTGTTATTATTGTATTGACTTTTTGTTGTTTGTGTTTTTTGTTTTTTTTTTTAAACAGGAATTCCCCCTCATACTGATACACATTCTGCTTTTGAAGATGAAATAATGTCTCTCAGTTTGGGAGCTGAGGTAAACTTAATGTTTGCATGAAATCTGATGCTTTACTGAGAAGCTCCATTTTTCTATTGTTAATTTGATTTTCCATGGTGTCTGTCCACATTCATCTGAACTTAATATCAAGTATGAAAGGTGGTGTGATATGCTAATTAAATAAGTGACTGCAATACGATGTTGTCACTGGAGGATTTACCAGTTATATCAATGATTTTTAAATCTTGGCATTTTGATCTCCATTGACCTTCCTTCATCTTTATTACATGCTTTAATTTCACATATTCTGCCTCAGTACTGCAGCCCTGGGCTTTCTTATCCTTTCCATTTCAATGAAAAGGTTGACTTTGGCACAGAGGCTTTGTTACTTCTTTGATGTAACACCATAAGCAGTGCATTTCTAGGTTATTGTAGCAGGGACATAGCCAGACTTGGACCATTTCTAGATATTTCAAGTGTAGGCATTGGATTGCAGCCCATTAGGTATCTCACAAATTACACTGCCTTTTCCTAATGGGCCATAAATACACTTTTTAGGTGCAGGCAATCAAAGCACAGATGTAGTAAAACAAGCCAGTGGCCCATGAAATGCTGCATTATTTATGTTTTTTTTTTCTAGTACTTTTACAGTTTTTTATGATTTCTATGTGGTTTTGTGCACTTAGCTCTTCATCTGATTTTACAGTGAAAGTATGAGTTGCAGTAATAGGTGAGTTACCTATTTTAGGAGTGAAGCCCCCTTCTCTATTCCCATTAAATCTTACTACAGGCAAAATTTACACACTCTGTTAATAAATAATTGGACTTACACATACAGCCTCAACCTTTGGTGTCTTTCTTTTCTCTTCATTTTTGTCTCTGTAGGGTGACTTTTTTTCCTACTGGAATACATTAGGTTGCAGTGTGGTGGAAAACATGCATAAAGCCAAATGTCTTGTCCTTTCTTTGTTCTCATCAACAGTAAATGCGCACATTTACATAAAAAGTGCCATAAAGAAATAACCTTGCAACCCAGCTGGTTCAGTATTCTATTTTGGAAATTGGCAGACGCTTCAGAGGAATAAAAGGAAGCAGAATGCCTCATTATACTGAGTAATGGAAAGAGCATTTCTTTCAATTGCTTGTAGGCTTGTCCCTCCAGGATCTGAGTTAGGCAGATTGTGATAATTAATAACTACAATAAATGCCTTGGCTTATGAAAAAAGAAGTCTGGCAGAGCAGAGGACTAAACACAAATACCCTGCTAGCCTGGTGACTTAGTTATCACCACAGATTCTCAAACTTCTTGTATCATCCTAACAGGCCCACAGAACTGTTTAGCTTGGAGGGAATCTCTTTAAGGTCATGCAGCCTAAGCTCCTGCTTGAGTAGTGTCAGCAAAAGTAGGTTGTCGAAGACTGTGTCCAGCTGTGTTTTGAATATTTATACCTGCTGGCAGAACCTCTGCTGGCTATCTTTTGCAGTATTTGACCTCTGTCACAGTAAAAATCCAAACTGTTTCTTTGTGTTCTGATGGAACGGCATGGGGTTTAAATTGTGCCCATTGTGTCTTGTCCTGTTGATGGGCATTGTTAGGAAGAGTCTGGCTCCTTCTTCAATCCTTCCCATCAGTTATTTATACACATTAATAAGAGCCATCTTACCTGACCCTGAGCCATCCCTTGTGCAGGTTAATCAGTCTCTCAGCATCCCCTTCAGTTAAGATATTCCTTAATGATCTTTATCTTCTTTAATAGTCTTTATGACTCTGTCCTGCACTTGTTCCAATAAGTCCATGGCATTCTTGTAGTGGGAAGCCCAGTCCAGTCCCAGTACTGGACAGAGTACAAGAGATACCCCCTCACCAGGGCTGATAAGTGGGGAAGGATCACCTCCCTTTACCAGCTGAATGCTCTTCCTCATGTAACCCAGGATGCTGTGGCCTTTTTTTCTCCAGGAGTACATTTGTGGCTCATGTTCAGCTTCTCGTCACCAGGACCTCAAGATCATTTTTGGCCAAGCTGCTTTCTAGCTCATCAGCTACCAGTGTATTGAGATACATGGGATTATTCCTGACCAGGGGCAGGACTTTGCACTTCTGTTTGTAGAACTTCATGAGGTTCCTGTTGGCAGCAGTTGTCCAGCCTGTCCAGTTCCTTCTCAATGGTGGCACAACCATCTGATATCAGCCACTTCTCCTGGTTTTATTTTATCTGCAAACGTTCTGATGTGTGCTTTGCCCTGTCGTCTAGGTTCACTCATGAAGTTGTTAAACAGTGTTAGCCCCAGTATCAATCCCAAGGGCAGCCTACTAGTGATGTGTCTTCAAATGTGCTTTGTGCCACTGCCATCTTCAGTGGTACCTTGCAACCTAACTCACATTACTGAGGATCAGTCTTTTCCTCAGTGGGAATGAGTTTATCCAGCAACAAAGCACTCTCTACTGTTTTGTTAGAGGAATCTTTGTAAGTTTAATTTGTTCCTGCGAACCTGTTTTATGCTGAAAAAGGAATAGTTATTGGCATGTATGTTCATTTTAAATATAAACAAAAAATCTTGAGAAGTACAGGCATGACTCTTCACAACACTGCATTTGTCTTGCATCAGATAATCTACAGCGATCCAGGTTCTTACACCTGTGTGAAATGAGGTGGAAATGCAGGTATGAGATCCTCTTTCCTGTCTCAGTCACATGAAACAATTTTATTAAGGGGCACAGAGTGGCCAAGTGGTTGCCCTGGTTGGTGCAATCCATCGTGTTTTGAGGAGTTTACAAGATGGATTAAACTTGTTTTGAAGGAGGAAAATCTCATTATTGCTTTGCACTTCTGCCTAGCTTATAAAAACCACTGAATAGTTAGAGGGCAAAACAGTGAGAGGTGATTTGTCTTGTCCTATAATACTTCAGGAAAAGTGGGGGTCTCAGGCTAATAATTCCTGTTCGTAACCCATTTCTTGGCCATCTCCTGGGAAACTGCAGAATAAAATGAGACTTCTGGAATGTCCTGTGGGCTGGTAATTGCATTTTATAAATCACCACATTCACCCTGTCTTTGTAGGAGCCGATACACTGAAAATATTAATAATATCAGTTTCAGTGCTCTGTTATTGAATGCAACTTTCTTTTATTCAGAAACTGTCATACTAGGAAAGACAAGGCAATGTGGTAAATTAGGTGAGCAATCTTTTATTAAACTTCATAGCAAATCATGTTCTGTGTCCATGAATTTGAACAATGTACTGTAAAACAGTCCTTTCTGTTGAGAATTTTGGTTTTATTTCCGTTAGGTGTTATTTTCAGTGCCTCCATTTGGTGTCTCTAAAGATATGCAGTTTTACAGTATTTCGTCTTAGAAGCTTGGCCAAGTTTGCAGCTGTCTCAAAAGAGTCCTAATTTTAAAGCCTAGGCTGAATTTCTCTTTGCAGGTTTGCAGCAGGAGCTTGGTCAATATTGAGATTTCTGTTTTTCCACTTTTCCTAATTTGCCATTTTAAATGCTGCTCTCTAAGTCTTGATTCATTAAAACTTTAGAAATACAGAGAAAATAATAGAAACACATTTCTATTATGAGCTAAGCAGTGCTATGAATGTATCCAACCCATAGAAGAATTTTCCCTTCCTGGCTGCAGATCTTACTCCCAGTCTAAAATTACCAACACCCTGTAGTCTCTCCTTGTCAGCTCTGCCCTGCTGTGTCTGAGACTGCCATGGGACACCCACTGTGCCCTCCCAGAGAGCAAAGCACTGTCATAATTTGCTCAAAGGGGGTGTTATGTTGGCACAACACTCTGATTTAGGCTGCTGTGTCCTGTTTTCCTAAGATGCAGCTCCAGGCTTGTCATTCTCTTCTCCTTAAGCCAGCTTTTCCTTGCCTTACTCTGCTTCCTATGCCTTGGCTGGCAAGAGGCTGATACAGACCCTGACAACTGCTGTGATGCTCTGTGTAGGCCCCAACCTAATGTCTGTGGAAGCAAAGCCTTAGGGATGTCAGCCAGATTTGTGGCTGAGGGTTAAAGAGGGGGGGCCATATATGGATCATCCTTGACCTCTGCCTAGCTTCTGTTCATCTGGACACATTCATCATCTCCTAGCCTGTGGATCTTAAGTGCTTTGATCTGTAAAGAAAACCTGTGACTCTCTTAAGCCTTGAAAGCAAAGCAATGTTTCAAAGAAAAGCTTCACCAGACCTTTTGAACAAGCTTTGAGTATGGTGGTTCTGGAACTGATAGAATGAGGTGTGCTGCTTCTCACCTCTCAGTCTGATAAATGACCCTTTTTCTGGCACTTAGGCTTCTTATCTGTTGATCAATTTCCAGTCTGTCTTGGCTAACAAACAGAAACCTGTAGCTGCTATAGTAGCAGCTGTTTCTGTAATAGCTGAGAGATTTTATGAGAAGCCTTTAGAAAGTCTAGACTGTACCTAGCCTTTGACAGTTAGCAGCTGTTTTGTATCTTGCATGAGCTTTAATAAGATAGGCAGACACTGGATATTGCTGTGTGGTCCAGCTTATACTCTACTTACCTTGGTTAGTTGCTGATTCAGTTTAATTTGCTGTTTACATATATATTGCTTTGTTTTTCTTGTAAGGGAAGGCAGAAAATCTTACCTATTTAAAGAATTACTGTGGTAGTGGCTATACCAAAGTTTTTTTCTCTGCCTATGCTGGCAGGATGATGGTAGTGGGTGAAATAGTAGTAATAGCCATCACTATTTAAAAAGAGATTGTATTGGCAGAATCAAATTGTCTCTGAACCCAAATGGAAGATACTAATTTTAATCACTACAACCTAATGCTGAATTTAAAAGTTTGTTCAGATGAGGTAGGATCCCTAAAGCTCAGTAAAGTGCATTTCCAATCTGTAAGACAGGTGCAACTCAAGAAACATGTCTTACAGTCATGGATTGTATTGGTTCTTGCAGAATAGCAACTTGCAGTGGTTTTAGCTGGAAATCCAAATGAACTTTAATTATAATTGTATGCCAAGTTTAGTTGGTTTGTTCCATTTAAAGTGGTATTTAATTTTTGAAAACTACTGAGGAGCTGTTCCATGTGAAAGTGTGCTGAGCACTGCAAGTTAAATGCATCAGGCTTCATAAACCTGTCGCTCCTGTTTGCATTTGCTCTTTATAGATATGTCCTGTGTGTTTCTTTCTGTCCATGTCAAGCTGTGATGGACTGTCACTGAGCTTGGATGAGATACAAGAACCACCAAAATCAAGGGAGAACTTCTTTTTGATGTAATTGAACATTGAAATACGCCCTCTGAGATAAGCAACAAAACCTGCAGCCCCTTCATGGGAATACTTACAGCAGTCTAACTGCCTCTTTTGGGAAAGGTGAAACATTCTGTTCTGAATTTTTTATTTCTCTGCTGGGTGTCTCTTTTCCATTTGCATACAGGATTCTGTTCACAGATACCAACACGTCCTGCTGAGGTTTCCACCTGATGAGTTTTTTTAACCCTTGGAAGGATCCTGAAAGCCCAGCTTTCATGTGAACTGTTCGGAGGGAATGTGTCCTGCAGTAGAAAAAACCTCCTTGGTTGTTGATAGGCTAACTCCTGTTCTAGCCAAGGGTAACAAGAGCAGGGCACCCACTGTGCAATTAATGCAGACAAACGTTTGTTTCCCAAGCACTGTAGAATCTGCTAATCAATTTCAATTTGTGTTGAGATGGTACAAGAAGAGGATTTGGTCAGAATTGTCTCCAGAACAATGATTTGATGGCATTATTTCTCTGGGAGCTTTCTCTGGTATTTTCTCTGCTACTTGGGAAGAAGAAAATCAAAACTAAGCTGTGACAGAGCCATATTTCCAAGTTTTGTATGTAAAAATAAGCTTTTTCCTTCCCCTTCCATATTGGTGAGACATTAGTTTCCAGCGGCCTCTTTGTCTGAGGCTGGGCATTTACTGCCAGTGGGCCAGTACCAATAAACAGCTCTCCAAAGGTTTGTCTCCTGTCTCCCTTCTGTTGCATTTATACCAGCCTGCCTTCCTCTCCACAGAAGAAAGAAACTTATTATCCCCCATGCCTGTCCATAAAGCTGTTCCCCACTATGCAAAGCCTAGTACTTCAGTGCTGAGGAAGGAAGGCACCTTGTGGTTTGAGTGCTGTGGGATCTCTGATCTGCAGAATGTGCTGTGACTTGCTGAGCTATTCCTCCTGGGTGTGCTAGAGTGGAAAGTGGCCTTACTCCATTCTCTGTAGTGGTTTTGTTTCCTGTTCATGGTCCATTATTTTGGCTACTGAGGGGGAAGGCAGAGCTGTGGCTCCTCGTGGTTCTTACCAGTTTTCTTTCTTCACAGTCAGTCGGTTGTTCTTTTTAGCATCCTGTGGTTTTTTTTAAGCTGTTTATTGTTGAGAAAGGGTTGTGGGAAGAATGTTCTCTTTGTCTCCTGAACTCCTCTGTGCAGTGTATCCAAAGTGAATGTGGAAAGAGAGATAAAAGAAACTTCAATTAGGAAGAATTTGAAAATGAAATCCACTCAATATCACGTAGAAAAATGCATAGAAAATGCTATAAAAAATGTCATATGGTTCCAGTTATTTTTGTGTGATTGTGAGAACTCATACTGTGACTGAAATACATTCAAAATGTTTGCAGTTTGCAGTAGGGCTTAGGATTTTCTGATTGGGGTCATAACTGCTAAATAGTGAAGGAAAACTTCTGCTTAATTCCTTTATCAACTTGATTCTGTTTTAACAGAACCTGTTGTCTCCAGGCTATTTGCTGTTTCTGTAGTGTGCTTATTTAGTATGCTGAGGCAGCACCATTTCATTTTCAATTCTCAGATGTCTGGCTGTTAAGGTGCTACCGTGACACGCAAATACAGATACTGAATTTTTCAGTGGAAGCAAATCTACTCTCTAAAAAGTGTCTTGCTATTCTGCAGCTATAGCTACATATTTCTAATTGGTTTTCATGTGGTGGGGAAAATGTAGATAGGTAACAGTCTTGGAAAAAACCATTATATTATGGTATACAGTATGACTCATTTTAAATTAAAACCTTTTTTTTTTTCCTCTTTTGCATTTCATGCCTCCCATGTATCCTTCACTGTGATACATGAACGATTCTTCTGTGGTGGTGAGATGAATTAACTATTTAAAGATCAAGTTTATGTTTATTCCGGTGGAAAAAATATAGTTACTGTAATAAAAGAAAAGCAGCATCAGACATCAAAAGCTGTGTAGCTAACAGGTTGAGGGAGGGGATTCTCCCCCTCTATTCTGCTCTCATGAGACCCGTCTTGGAGTGCTCTATCCAGCTCTGGGGCTGCCAACCTAAGCAGGACATGGACAGTCTAGAGGAGGATTATGAAATTGATAAGAGAGCTGGAGCTTCTGCTGTGAAGACAGGGTGAGAAAGTTGGGATTGTTCAACCTAAAGAAGAGAGAATTGGGGAGTTTTCTGGTACTTAAAGGGGGCCTACAGAAAAATTGGACAGGGGTTCCTTATCAGGGAGTGTAGTGACAAAATGTGGAGTAATGGTTGGATACTGAAAGAGGGTAGATTTAGATTAGATATTAGGAAGAAATTCTTCACGGTGAGGGTGGTGAGACACTGGAAGTTGTGAATGCTCCATTGGAAGGATTGAACCCATGGAAGGGTTCAAGGCCATGCTGGATGGTGCTTTGAGCTGGTGTAGTGGAATGTGTCCCTGTCCCTGGCAGGGAGTTTAGAACTAGATGCTCTTGAAGGTCACTTCTAAACCAAGCCATTCTGTGATTCTATAAAAACTAACAGAGCATTTGAATTTACATTTCAATTGGTATTTTTACAGCTGAAATTGTTTTTGAGTTGTCATTCTTGAAATATAGTTCAATTTTTTAATAGAAACCTCTGTTTTTTAGTAGTTACTAATTTCTTAATTTTTTTAAAGAATTTTTTTTGTCAAGAGGTTAATCAGTGAAAGTTACTTTAATTCCACATGTTATTTTTAGAAGGTCAATACTTGCTGCATGAAATGGATTCCTGGTGTCTGCTACCAATTAACAGCAAATAGACTGAACTGGAGCATTAAAAAGTTGTCATCTTTAGCTGTTGCCTTTCAACTTTACTTCAGTTTTGGAATTCAATAAGGAAATCTAATTTTATTAGCTGTTGATGTCACCTCTATTGTCATAGGAGCTTATTTTAAGACTGTGGCAAATTTCATGTAGAAATGCCTGATCAGTCAATAATAATAATAATAATCACAAGTAGCCTATAAGCAAAGAAGCAAGCTTAACTTGTTAAGCTCCTGCTGTGGTGTATTGTCTCCCTTGGCTTGGGCAGGACTTTGTAATAGCAGCAAGTGTAGCACGTGGGGTTTGAAGTCTGTCTGCATTTATACTATCTTTAGAATCTGAGTAATTTTCTATGCTCTAATGTTCTGTTTCTCTTCTTCTTACCAGCTGTGTTTTCGGAGGGGTTTCTCCACAGAACTCTTCTTGCAGTAGAGTTGAACTTTTGCTGAGGAACTGGTGTTTTTGAGCAGTTGAAGTGTGCTGGAGCTGCCAGACCTGTGATGCTGATACACTTGACAGAAAGATTCTGTGAGTGGGAGAGTTGTGCCCTTAGCAGAGAAGCAAGTAGGCAGCCTGTTGATGCTGCCCCAGGGCAGTGCAGGGAAAACCCTGGTCTGCTGGGGCAGCAGGGGAAAGGTTGGAGGAAACCAAGGTTGGTGGTGCAGCAGAAAGCAGAGAAAGCTGGACACTTCACAGTTCCTTGGGAGGTGTTCTTGTTCCTCCTGCCCTTCCTGTCACTGCCTCCATCTCTGCTGTGTGCGTTCACACGGTCGGTTGTCAACTCAGGGCCAGATATTGGGATCCTGGTTGCAGCCCTTTTGTATAACTTTGGCTGCATTGTGAGAAGAGTCATTGTGCTAATGAAGCAGATGGAGGGAATGACAGAAGGAGATGGCATTGTTTATGATGAAAATCAGCAGTGTTGGTGCCTATTCAAATTTCAGAATGTGTTTTTCCTTTATGGTTATTTTTCCTGCTTTAAAATAACATGTATATGTCAGATGTGTGGGACCTCTGAGGGGTGAAACACAGTAATTGGTAAAACAGTTTTCTTCAAATGATTTTAAAGAAGTGTCTTTGTGTCATGCAGTGTTTTGAATTATACTTCATGGCCACAGGAGATATCACTAACTAAGAAGATGGCTTTCATTAGTTCTTCGGGTTTTTTGGGGAAGTTTTTTGTTTTATTTTTTGGGAGTGGGGGTTTGAGGATTCTGTGCTTTTGGCTGCTAAGGAACGAGATTTCTTAATGTACGTAAGCAATTTCTTCAAATTCATGCCCAGATCTTTGTTCCTCTGTAGATTTCCCTTTTACAGTGAAGATGTAGAGGATTAAGAAACAGGCCATATGGTAGTTTCTATAGCAATAAATTAAAAACCATGTCTTGTCAGCCCTTACGAGATATGATGCAAGAATTAGTTTGAGAAGGCACAGTTTGCATGTCTTGTGTCCTGGCAGTTCTCTTTTATTGTAATCATCTCTGGGACAGCTGTTAGATGCAGGTATGAGGAGGACTAGCTGACCTTTGTTTCAAATGATGAGTGCATAAATTCATCGTTTCATCACTTTAAATTGCAGGTATTCAGCACCACACTATTTCCATACTACTTTCTCAGTATGTAGGGGCCAAGATTTTAGTGATGGTATAAGTGCAGGAAGAGGTTTTTGTTTTAAACAGAGTTGAAGCATCTGCTGAATCCATACTTGGATGCCTTATTTGATAACTTGTTGTCAGTGGTACTTAGTCCAGGATTAAGACGCTGAAATTTTAGTGTTTACGAGTAGGTGTGTCCCTGTGCATGGCATGCCTGAGCTCCTGTGTAATCAATGGGGATAGAGTCCAGCCTATGGAGTAATTCATGCTGAGTTAGATGTCTATTGTTACATTTCACAGGTTGCACTTCCCTAATGGATTGTTTTAAAATCTAAGGCCAAATGCAGATCTTGATCTTGAACTGCTTTGCCTATTTCCATCCTAGACTTAAAGTTAGCCTGAATTTCTGTACTACAGCGCTGCAAGTAGAAAGCTGAGACCTGCAGGGAGAATAAGGTTTGATGAACAATCCCAGTGTTTGTAGAGAGTGAGGGAAGATGGTTTTCCACAATGTAGGCTAATGAACATGCAACATGTTTTACCCATGCCTTGAAATACACTGAACATGCAAGGACTTGAGCTATTTTACAGCAGCTGGTGGGTCTGTGCCGTACTAGTACTTGGGATGAGTCTACACTTTGAATGTAAATATTTCAGGTCCTCTTTCATGCAAATTACACTTTCCTGTTTTATTCCATGTTTGGCAGTATTACTCAGCCAAAGCCTGGTTTTTGCTGTATCAATTTTTGCTTATATTGCATGGAGGCTTTATTCACTGTTCCTCACATGGCTTTAATTGCAAGTTTTCTACAGCAGAAGCAGTAGTGTGTGTACAGTGTGTGTATTTCTGCAGGTATTGGTAAACAATCAATGGTTTAGAAAGGTGAGATGTGCTTTTTGAATACTGAAGTGTTTCCCTTTCTCCTTAGATATTGAAAATCTCCTGAGAACTTTTTCAAATGTGTGAAAGAATTACAGATATGCCACACATATGCCACAGCATCACATAGACCATGTGCTACCACATTTAGGATCCTCTAAATATCATACTTGCGTAAAAATTTGTGCTTATTACAGGACAGCTGTGTCTCTATTGTAAGGACTTGTTCCGTGGTTTCTTGGTGGACATTTGGCACAGTATTAGACATGTAAATAAGAAATTTTTTGCTTTCATAGTATATATGGGCGTAGAGTAATACATTAAGTGCAAGTCTGAGGAGATGTAATTGAGGACACAGAATTGCTTTCTTATGATGTCTGGGCTTTACATCTTAACAGATTGAGCCCTCTGGAGGCCATCAGGGTCAGGATGTGTAGGAGTCCTCTTGTGCTCTTCCACTGAACTGTACTCCATTAGAAAGCAAGTGGTGCAAAACCTTAGAAATTTCCTTTTCTTTGGAAAGGAAGATGGATGATTTAGTGCATTTCTGGTGCATTCTGCCTGGTACAGTTGGGTGCAATTCCCTGTATGTCAGTGTAATAGCACCCATGGTTGTGAGGAAAGATGTAAGACTGAAAGAATGGAAAGTGCTGCAGAGGAGGCTAAGTCAGTAAAAGAAATTAAATTAAGACTAACAGCATTAGCCTCTTGCTTTCTGTGTACTGAAAGAGTTTAAGCTAAGAGTTAGGGAGGCAATTTATTAAAGGATGAAGATGAAATGTTAGTGAGAATGAATAAATTGGTTCTTGTTGAGAACTTAACATACTCTGACTCCGAATTCACAAAAAGACATAAAGGTTTTATGCTTGACATTAAGGTTTATGCTTAGCACATTCCAGAAAGGAGAGATCTATATGTTGGGGGAGAAAGAGAGGGAAGCAGTGTTAATGCAACTATTGTCTTTTACTGTAGGGATTGAATGCCTTTTATATATGAGTCTAATATTCAACATTGAGTTTTAAACTGGTAATGATCTGAGAAGGTATAAAGACCACAGGGAATGTCCTGACATACAAAAGAAACTTGATACTTTTAGAGGCATAAGGAACTGATATATTTAAAGGCTTTTGAAACAAGGAATCAGCTTGAGAAGACATATGAGTGAAACGAAAAAATTTGTAGCAGCTGTGAGTGATCTTGGAGTGGCTGCAGTCAAAAGTTGGTGGGATGGTTCCAGAAGTACCACCAGCATCCCAACCTCTGCCAAGGCTGGGCAGAGCAGCCACCTTGCTGGATATCACAAGGCACTGGCATCTAGCTTACTGAGGTGACTGATAATTTCTAATAACTTTGAGTTGGTGAACCTCAGGAGATGAATCCCTGTGTACAAAAGGAGAGTGTCCAGCTAAATGTGACAAGGCCTGCAGAGGATTACATAACAAGGTGAGACCTCAGTTACAAAAGAATGAAGTGCTGTCCTTATACTGAAGTATTTTTTAAACACTCCTGTGCTAGACTTTGATCAAGAGGAAGAAATGCATAGATGCTTAAAATGACACAGAGAATTCAGGAAGATGTTGCATGGATGGAAAATTGAATGCAGTTTTTGAAGAAAGAAAGCCTAGTAAGTATATTAAGCATCTGAGTAACATCACCATGGTGCCTAAGGGGATAAACAGACTTAGCAAGAGAAGGTGTGCTTTGGTACAGATCTGATAGGGGGGAGGCCTGCACATGTGTTGTGAGATTTTTGAGAAAGGCAGTAGTGAAATAGTTCATCGTCACAATTGTCAATGCTGCACTCATTTCCTGAAGTATGGCCAGAGAACATGATACACGATGTAAATATCTGCATGTGTTACATAAGGTAAATTTGCTATGATGTGGATTATTCAGGAAAGATAATCCTAACTGCTTTCCTTTTAAAATTCAGCATTTTCTGAATCCTAAATTTTGGAATTTAGCATGGTTTTTGCAGTGGAAGTTGCTGTATGTTACCACTTAATCGCCTTGGTCCTTTGTGAAGCAGCAGGCTCTTGTCTCTGCATAGAGCCCCACTGTGTTGTTCAAGCTCTGTGTGTGGGCTTTAAACCTCTCAGCTGTCTTTGAAGTAGACATTCTTTTTCATCTGTTTTACATGTGGGAAACTTATGTAGGCTGATAATCTGTCTTTGCTCTCTGAAAATTCAGTAAATAATGTCAGAGACTTGAGAAGCATTCCACTTTTTTAGCTTTAGAGTATGTTTTGTCTAAGGTAGTCTATTAACATCAAATACAAATTGCATCAGAGACAAAGCTTAGAAAAAGAATTGTCAATCCCCACTGTAGCTGTGAATTTCTTATTGACGTTGTCCTTATAGCTCTGTTGCATTATTTTTGTTTTGCCTTTGAATCTTCACTTGTTTGATAGACCAGTCATTCACCTTCATCCTCCTACTCTTTCATGAAGTACAGTAGCACTGCACTGAAAGGTGATGCAGACTTCTGCACCCTGAGGTGTTAAGAAAAAGATACTTTATTCCCTTCTTATGTTAGTTTATTTTCTGATTTTTTTGCACTTTGCCATATTCTATGCCACAGGAACAGTGTTTGTGATGTGGGTGACTCTTTGGTTTGGTGTTTAGCCATCCTTGAAAGCTGTTTACTGCTTCATGTGCTCCCTTGTCATGAACACTATCTCTTAAATAACTTGGCATCATGACAAGTTATTTAAAACCACAAGTAGATATTAGCTGTTTGGTTTTTTTTAAGTTTCTTTTGCTATATTCAGAGACCCACTTTTACCATAGTAGAAGGAAAAAAATGGTAAAACTTAGATAGCACCCACTCTTTTTATTTTTTGATTGTAATCCTTGGATGATGCACCATGAGCTAGCTGGAAATTTGATCTTTATTGACTCTGCCATCTAAGAGAAAAAAGAAAATAGGTAAAAACAAAAATAGCAATTGGAAATAGCTCCTGTGGAGCAAAGCTGTCATGAAGCAGATTGATTCAGCAAAGGCAAAGTTGCTTTATTGATCGTAAGTCCTTAGTAAATTAAAAAGAAGACCAAATGCGTTAATCTTCTGTGTGCGTGTGTGTTTGACAGTGACAATTGAGAATCTCTGCCAGGATGAAGACACATAGAGGAGTGTGGGAATGTTATCTACTTCAGTCAGTAACAGGCTTGCCAGAGATAAGAACAGAATTCTTCAGAAATCCTTCTGAGTTGAATGTTCTTTACTGTGCTGTAAACAAAGGATAGAAGAAGTACTCCTGCTTAGGTTTTTTAAGCATTCAGGTGCAGTTAATCTAGGTAAAGGAATGAAGCATAGGAATTATAATAATTTTCTTCAGATGTTCCTTAAATTTTATTCTCTGTCTCAATTGCAATGTCAAATTTGTTGTTAATACATCAGTGCAAAACCTTAACATATTCTAGCTGAGGACCTCAGTCTGCTTCATAAGCAAAGGTCAATTTTGGATTTGGATTTTTGACTCTTTTAATTACTGTTAATTACTTGATGTCGTTGCCCATTTGCAAGTAAATTAATCCTTTGTTTATTTTTTCCTTCCCAAATCATCACAGCTTCTCATAAGGTTGAAATTCAGTTAGATGGGGAGCAGCTATACAAAGTGAGATTATAGTACAGAAGCTCTCCCTTAACAGAAAACTAGGGAGCAGAAACAGATCTGGGATTCTGTTCTGGTGAGGACTAGATGTTACCAAGATAAATTCTTGCTTTTCAGCCTCAAATTCTGCACGATCAGAAATATTGTTTCATTTATTTCTTGTTGGGTTAGAGTAGTTGAAATTCAGCCAGAATATACTCTGTCCTCTGTCCTCTCTCCCCTCTACTGCTGCCTGAAAAATCCAGCTGCCAGGGATAGTTTTGTGGCCTCTCATTTCCAACGTGTCACCTGCCTAGAGCACTCTGAGCCTCTATTGTTTTGGATTCACAGTTGTTTACAGGACAGGGTGTGAGGAGCATCTCCTGCGAAGAAACTCTGGGACCACACAGATGGTGGGGGAAAAGGAATTGGAGAGGAATGAGGTAAAACAGCAGAGAAGGCAGCAGATACTGTTGTTTCCCACTACTTCATATGGAGTCACCAGCCTGGCATGTGGAGTGAAAGGGAGCAAGGTCCTCTTCTGGGCCCTGGCGGAGATAGGAACTGGAAATACAGGAGACCCATTAGAGATCTCCTCATTGATACATGGATAAAGTACAGTTCTTTAATATCATCTGCAGGAACAGAGCTTTGTAGTTACTACTGTCTCAGGAAGAGAACCAGTGGGTAACAGGATTCCTTCCAGGAAGGAATCTGGACATTCTTGTGTTCAGTTTATTAGGCCATATTACTAAAGAACCCAGACTCTATCTGTCCCCTCACACCTGTACCCAGCAGCAGTGAGCCAGAGAGGCAAAAGACAGACTGAGGCATCATCTCACCCACTTCATCTTACCACTTGAGTCCCCATTTCTTTTCTTTTCCTGCTTTTTCTTTCCTTACTTGCTGGTCCTGATTAGTTATCTTCTGATTCATTTGCCTTGCCAGATAAGTGCATCTTTTTTACAGAGACTTGCTGCTCCTTGTGCTTTACAAGACAACATCCCCATCAGATTTGTAAAGCCCACTGTATTTTCTCCTTTTTCACCCCATGCTTCTTTGAGGTTTCCTAGAAGAAACTGCAAAGACCAAGGGAAGGAGCACTGTAGCAAGTGGCTGCCATTCATCTGTTTGCGTAAAATTGAAATGTTTCATGATCGTTAATCAGAGCTTATCGTTATGCTGTATTGTTTTTCCCCAATATCTCTCTACCCCTTTCAACCCCACTGTTTGTCATTCTTGTCTCTTTTTGCCTCAGATTTAGATAGCCCAACAGGAGAAGCTGTGTCACTCTACCTGAGCAGTAGTACAGCATAAATAATTTTTTTCCTAAAATGTAAATGCCATTGTGCTTTGCTTCAGTGTGCACAACATTAAATAGTAATTGTTGTTAGTGGCAATTTGTGTTTAAGAGTCTTGCTTATTCAGTCTCTGTCATGCTGGGTTTTTGTGCTGAATGACTGATTGTTGCACCACTGTTTTTTCTTTGTTAAACACATCTTGACGCAGAAGGAGAACTGCCTAATTTGTTTCAATCTGGCATATTTGAGTAAGTCTGCTTTTAAATTGCATACTTAGTAGGTTACAAATCAGATGTCTGCATTTTCATGATGCTAATTCTCCAGTGACCAGGAACTGCTGACTTGAATAGGTTTTGACCACTTTTCTTTTAAAATAAGTCTTCTGTAGCTCATTTGGCTTGTTTAAATGACCTGCTCCTTATTTTCCACAGCAAGTGTTTCTCTCATTTGGGAAATGTAAAAGGATAACATTCCTAGCCCAAGCAGAAGCAGTGTGTACCACTGCCATCTGGGCTGTGAAATTGGGGTAAAGCTGAAAGCGTTACCTCAGTATATTGCCATGGCTGGAAGCCAGATGGCAGATAATAAAAGGATGGTCTGGTAGTTGGCATGTTAGTCAGAATTTTAGGATGTGCTTGTTGTGCTTCAAATCCCCAAGAATGTGGGCAGGTTGGAGATGACATCTCTCACCTAATACTGCTTATCTCAGTGTTATATATCTACTGAGCTAATTGTCTCAGCTCATCCACTGTGAATGGATAGGCAATTCCAGAGGGCATAGGGTCATTCCACATCACTTAGCTCTACATTTTACACTAGGATGCATAACCCTGTGGAGAAGCTTGTCTCTCTGTGTAGACATCACAAAAAGACAGTAGCTGATGGCCTTAGTTCAGGTACATAACTTTCTGATGCTTGAGCAAATAAGCCCTCTCTTCCCTTCATGCAGCTGCCTTTAGTTGAGGGATGGAAGTCCTTTCCTGCCTCACAGGTACACACAGAGTTTGAACAATGCTACTGTTCTTACAAAGTTTTTATTGTGAAAAGAAATTGATATGTAATTTTAATTATCTCTATATACATATATTTGTGACTGCCTGAGATTTGAACATAGTGCTGAAAGGGAGGGAGCTTTAGGACAGGAGACCTGTGGAGACTTTTGCATCCCTAGGAAATATGTAGCTGTTTCATAGCAATATTTGGTTGAATGCATTAGAGAGACAAACAAAGCTAGGACTTGCAAATAACTGGCTTGTCTATGAAGCTCCATAAGTCGTGCTCACTCATGGTGACTGGTTTTGTTTCTTTTTAGATTGTGATGGATTTCAAACACCCTGATGGCCATACAGTAGCAGTTATGTTGCCCCGATGCAGTTTGTTGGTGATGACTGGAGAATCAAGATATCTGTGGACACATGGGTATGTGTAATAGTCCCTGCATTGTTCATAATAGAGGAATAATAAATGGGGGTTTTTTCCTTTTCTAATGACATTCTGTGTTTAAAATTGCCTGAAGGAAATCAAGTCAAATTCTATAATTAATATACAAATTCACTGGTCAGATGCTGCTTAGGTTGAATTGAAAAACTTGGGGATTTAGGAAGCTAATTGCCAGTCCCTGAGGTGTAGCTTCCTGCTGCTGTCGCAAGTGAAGTTTCAGTTGGAAATCGCTCTCACATCTGCAGTGTGAAAGTTCTCAATGACTCTGAGCTGGCAGAGAATTGATTGTAGTGCAATTAGTGTCACCATTCCCTTTCTCTCTTTTCAGCCCACAGCTTTTCCCTTTGGATCACATATGCCAAAGGCTTGAGAGAGGGGCTAGTTTAAGAGATTGACTTTCCCTCCACTGAGAGCCTGAGGGTGGCAGAGGGGAGTCTTCCTGAGCTGTTCCCAGCTGCTTTAGGGACACTTTAGCTGCTGGTAAGACTCCATTGAGCAGTTCTGGGATGCTTCGAAGAGATGTCTTGGGGCTTTGCGTATTGTAGAATTTAAATACATGCTTTTTAAATCATGCACCACTGGGAGATACTTACAACTGGAGTGCTGAAATTGGCAAAAAGGCTAAAACCTTGGTGAGCTCTGACTGTGGCATTAATGCATTTCAGGAGCATCAGGCAGCCCTGTATTGGACAGAAATGCCCTTAGTAAGCATTTCTTCCTTTGTTTGACTCAAGCTGTCACTGGCTCAGCGGTCAATTTGAGCCACTAATTATATTCTCTGTAAATTAAACACCAAATCCTTTCACTGACAGAAAATCTTCTGCCTTTTAATTTTGCTGGTTAATATGTATTATGAAAACAGGGTGAATATGAACTCCCTGATAACCTTTACACTGTTAATTTTATAGAGCTCTTATACCACCTGTCTATTTCCTCGTTAAATTAAATAGTTGTAAAAAGCACTTGGTACTTGTGATGTGCATCATTATAGAAGCCCAGGGCAGTGAACTCCCCTGCTGTTTGATATACAGGACTGAATATGGATACCAGCATTGTAAGCTTCTTATGCTATCCTGTCAATAGTGTCAGTTGTCTTTTGGAAAGGTCATGTAGGGCTCTGAGAGCACAGTGCAGTTTCCATGTCAGTGACACTGCTGGCCAGGAAGGCCAGTGGGCAATCCCCAGCCCCAGGCATCAGGCAGCTCCATGGGCCCTGCTGAGGCCAGGTAGGAACACCAGCCCAGGGTCAAGGCAGAGGCTGTGCACAGACAGAGCTGGGGATGCATCTGAGGCTGTAACTGGAATAAGGGCCAGTGGGACAGCCTCCATTTAAACACAGCTCCCAGGGGAAGGAGGGATCGCCCTTTCTGAAGCCTCAGCTTTCTCCAGGGCTACCAACTCTGCTCCTTCCAAGCCAGCCCTGGGCAGCCACACTCCCAGGAGCACTTGCAGCACTGGCCAGCAGCCACTGAAGTTGGAATAGTGTCTATTAAAACCTGGAATCAGATTATTACTTAACTCCCTTGTACGTTCAAATGATGGCTGTCTTTTGAGAACTAATGAATAAACTACATTGAAAATGAAGATTCCAGACCGTTCTACTCATGTACAAGTGGTTCCTGTGCTGCTTCTTGTCCACATTTCCTATATACGGTTTTTCTATATGTTTTTAAAAGCAGTAGTGGGTCAGGATACTCAGCTGGAGTAAGCTTTGCATCCTGTTGATGAAATGTTGTATTGTCATCAAAATTAAAATTATCCAGCAAGAAGTTGTAACTAATTCACTTGCATACATAATGTCAAAATGTATTTAATAACATTTGTGATGCCTTTTATCTACACCTCAAATTATAAGAGCACAAGAGTCAGTTTTGAAATTAATCTGGACATGTTTTCAGTGTGTAAGCTTGAATGCCAAGGAATTAGAGACTTCCTTTTGGCCCCATTAACCAAGTGCACTGGAGAAGCATTTTTGTTCAGTTCTCTGTAAAAGAGAAACACATAGTTTAGGAATAAGCTATGCAGTGTCATCAAGGAGGATGAAAGATGTATTCTCTTTTTGACTCATAGGTGAAAGTAAAATTCTGACTTTTCTGATGAAGTTCATTAGTGATGTTTTTTCATATTTAGTAAGATAACCTGGCAAAGCTCTATTCTTGGCACTGCAATAGTAAATCCTCTCTGTGCCAAACAAGAGGGTGTGCAGCATTTTATTTTTGACGTTGGGAAGTCCTCGTGATAGTAATGAAAGGAAGTGAGAGAGGGGAACAAAACCCAAGAGAGACAAGTGATGCTCAGTGCAGTTGTTCACCACCCACTGACTGACGCCCAGCCCGTCCCCCAGTTCATACACTGAGCAGGATGCTCTGTGGTGTGGAATATCCCTCTGGCCAGTCTGGGTCAGCTGGCCTGGCCATGCTCTCTCCCAGCTTTTCATGCCTCTCCTCACTGGCAGAGCATGGGAGACTGAAAAGTCCTCACTTAGAGTAAGCACTACAGAGAAACAACTGCAACATCAGTGTGTTACTAACATGATTCTGGTACTAAATCCAAAACACAGCATTGCTGCTGTTAGCGCAGATGCTTAGAAAAAAATTAACTCTATCCCAGCCAAAACCAGGACAAAAATAAGTATATTTAAAAATTTATATAGAAAAAAGTATTAGACAAATAAACAATCAAACTTTATGGAAGAAAATGGAGGGAGGGAAGAGAAATGTAATTACATGTGATTAAACAACACTTTAATTCATGTCATTAGTTTGTGTCATCTCTTTTTTCTCTGAAATTGAATAAGTTGAAAACTGAGAGGGAGGAGTATGTTAAATAGGATGTTGTAATCACATTTCTCTGAGTATAAGGATTGCCTTCTTACAAAGATGGTATGGGTTTTTTTCTGATGCAAATTGAATTATTCCTTTATTTTGTGTTGCCTTTTTTTAGGATCACACCCAGAAAATATGATGTTATTCAAGCATCAGAACTTGGGCACAAAGTTCGAACAATCACTGCTGATGTTGGAGATTTAACATTAAATCGACGGGAAACAAGGACATCATTTACATTCAGGAGAGTGAGGAGAAGCCCTTGCAATTGCAGTAAGTGTCTGGAGGCAACCTTCAAGTCAAAATTGTTATTTATCACCAATAGGTAGCTTTTTTTGTTTTGAGCAAATAATTTTATTCCTTTGGGTACTTTTGGCAGTCGTCATAGCTATTCCTGGATGGCTCATAGCATAATATATGGCTTGAAGTGGTTGATTCATGTGGTTGCTGGAGTTTCTGTATACAGGAAGGCATTTGGCTTGCTCCAGAGCCAGGCAAGTAATCTGGAGTCTTGTGTTTCATTGGCATTTCAAGTGCTTAATAATGTAACAAAATAGAAATAACTACTATTCTTCAAGTTTTTTCCTCAGTTTTTATAGTTTTGGCTTTTTTTGAGAGGGCCTGTAATTTTGGTAAAAGAGGTACATTAGAGAAGGAGAAACAGTCCTATCAGCTGTGACAGAGCCATGTAAAGTGCCTTAGGGCAGTAGAAATAATAGACAGGTGACTCAATGATTACATGGAACTGAAGTCAATTTATGCCCTTAGGACAGAATTTCAGAGGCTGAACTGTAATGATGTCGTGGTCTTTGGCATTGAGGGCACTATCTCAGTTTTGAGAATGTAAACATCATTAACATAGCAGATTAATGATTGCTGCAAACAGCCTCTGGTACCTGTGGGCCGGTTACTTATTTTCAGGTCATCAGACACCTCTGTGGTTTGACCTACATTTCAGTTTTTAAGAGGTAAGGGAGGAATGAAGCATTTTTCGCATTTTAATATTTCACTTTTAATTGAATTTTACTAAATATGCTTAATCAATGAGGAATTGCTTAAAAAAATTAATATTTTGTATCTGTGCCTGTATCTAGTTTACCCATCTGTCTGTGACAGCCAGAAAGGACAGCAGAGACCAGTGCAACCTTCATTTCCCCAGAATGAGATGGAGGCCTCAAAGCTGGAGCAAGAATATGTACACAAGGTGTATGAAGAGATTGCCACACACTTCAGCAGTACCAGGCATAGCCCCTGGCCCCGAATTGTAGAGTTTCTCAGGTCCCTGCCAACAGGGTCAATAGTGGCTGATATTGGTTGTGGTAATGGGAAGTACCTTGGCATCAACGAGGATTTGTACATGGTAAGTAGTGGCTACTGTCATTTGTTTTTGCTGCTTCTGGTGTTTATTCTGTCATGCACTTGTAGCATGCTGGAGGTTCAGGTTGGCATTGGAAGAATGCCAAGAACAGAAAGCTATTTCCTGATCCAAGATCAATTACCAATTGTCTTAAGTTTCCACATGTATTCATTATGTGCATTACCTTTTACTTTTTTTCAAAGCCATTTCTGCTTTGTAATTCAAAATGTGTTCAGAAAAATAGTAATGGGTGCAGCGGATTGAAAAATTGTAGTGGATGGTTTAGCCTTTTTTGTCATTGTTGTTGAATAAATTTATTAAATGGTTGGGCAATTTGAATGCTTACAACAAAATTTTCATTTGTTTGGTGAGTGGGTGAAATCTTCATGGGCAATGCTATTTTTCATGACCTCTTCTGTTGCCTGTGGCGTGGTGACACATCTCATTTGTGAATGATGTCATATTTGGCTGTTCCACCTCTGGCTTTGTGCTCAGGCCCAGTAAATATGCCAACATAAAATTCACAGGGAGATCTCAACTTTGGTACAACTTTCTGGCCTTTTACTCCCTTTTTTCACTTGTAGACAGTTCTGACATAATTCTTGCTCATTTTCTCTCTTTCACTGTCTCACAGTCTGTACTTTGTCAGGTTTTACTTCTTTCCCTTCCTATCAGGCAGAGATGAAGTATGTACAAATATGAACCAAGAGATAGCTTTCAGTGCAAATATTTAAAAGACCTTTCTGAGGGAAATAAAAAAGTAGTCCATCTTGCCATTGTTTTAACCCAAAAGAAATCTCATAGAAGTGTGTGTTATGGTATCTGCTCTCTCCTGTTCCAGGATTGTCAGATTCTTTCACATATTTGTCCTGTGAACCACTCTGAAATCCATCAGACTTGTAAACTTCTATGTAGGGCAAAGCATTCATTATTGATAGTAAAACTTGGAGTTGTTTGTCTGTTTCAGGAGTTTCTGTCCTGTTATTTATTATTATTCAGCTAAAAAAAAATAAGTTGTTATTTACAATGCTGTTTGTGTTAATAAATTATTTCCCTTGCTGTTCTTATGGGCTAGAGCAACATCAACCAATTAATAAGTAGGCATCTTCATGCCTGACTGCTGCAGCCTAATAATTAACTTCAGTACATTTCAGTCTTTTAGTCTTTCAGTCCTTACTCCTGTAAGAAAAATCAACAAGCCTAACTAGAGAGGAGAAACATTTATCAGGATGAAGCTCAACTGGTCCTAAAATGGATTTCGTAAATTGCAGTTGTGGAGGTTTGTGGTAGACTTTTAAAGTGAAATTAATGCAAGATACTGTGTTCATAAATTGCCAGCACCAGTCTGTTTTCTGGAGCCCATGGTTAACTAGCTAAGGAAAGGAAAGATCACATATTGGCTGGCAGTGAAAGGAAAGCCAGCTCCTCTCCTCTGTTTCTTTAGGAGTTACCTAATTTCAGATGTGTCTGCAGGAGAAATAAAAAACATGAAAAATAACAGTGAAAGGGAGGAAACTATTAAAGAAGCAGTTGGAGCAGTTGAAAAGCAGCATCTGGGAATTGCTTCATTCAGTTGGCCTCCCTTGAGATTTTATTTTCCACTGGTGACAACTAGTGGTTCTCAGATGGAGACAGACTCTAGACTTTGCATTTGGTTGTTTTCATCTACAAGTCAGCACAGAGCCTCAGGAGGATGGATTTGACTCCTTCATTCTAAATCTTCAGATTTATTTTTCTATAGCAAGCCAAAGCATGGTTAAAGAAAACTTTGTGCATATTGTGTTTACAGGTGTTTTTAAACTTTTGACAAGGTACCTCAGATGCTCTTAATTCCATCTACCATGGTTTAGTCATGGAGCTGAGGGTGAGGAATTAGAGAATGTTTTATGTATCAGGTGCATTTGTTGGGATAAAGGGAGTGCTCTCTAGAGGCAGGACATCAGTTTTCTCCCTCATTTACTCCTCTTTAGTTGGAGGCATAAAACCCAGGCATAAACTTAGTAAATTCTACGTCTCTTTTTTTGTGTATAGTGTAATGGAGCTCTTAGCCCAGGTGCTGTTGGGAGAGAAGCAATCAAGCAGTGCTGTGAAATTAGGAGCTGTGTAGGGATTGGGTTGTTGGCACAGCTCTGTAGCTTGGAGTGTTTTGACTCAGAACTACTGAAAACCTGAGGCAAGCAATATGCTTTACAGGTTACTGTGCACTTTTATGCTTTAAGTAGCAGTGCTAATGGTAGATCACAGCTCAGGTAGCTCTCTTGATGGTTTTAATCTTTAGGTACTGTCTAAAAACATCTCCACTGTGGCCTATGCTTTTGTAGTTGCTTCAGTTTCTCTGGATGATTACATGTGGCCTTATCTACCCGAATATCCCGTGTGACAGTGAAATGCATGAGTCCGTTTACGCTCAGCAAAAGGGACAGTGCTGTAATGGCTGCATTGTTCTGACATAGTGAGAGAGCAGCAGGTCCGTGACAAACAAAATCAGATGCAGGATGTTTCAGCTGGAGATGGAATCCATGTCTGATGTAGCTAACACAAAGGCTGGAGAAAGGCTGAATTTACCAGAGTTTCAGATTACTTTTTTTTTTTTTTATCGCCTCAGATTTAGTGTTGTTTTTCTGCAATTCTCTCCCCACCCAATCTAATTTGGGGGAATTATTTTAACAGATTTTATTTAGGTGCTTTCAAGTTTAATATTCGTATGTGTAAGCAGAGCTTTTATTTTTATGGAACAATGTGTCTCAGCCGTAGCCATTCCCCTGATTACCATAAGGATTTCATTGATGTTATTGCAATGATCCCATTAATTTCTATGCACTTCAGCTTTGTCTCCGTGTTTCCATTGTTCAGGTAGGTATGGTGATGTGTAAGTGTCTGCAGGAACATTCAGAATCCTCACAGGGCTACAGCATGAATGAAAAGTTATTGAAGTCTTTCAAATTTGTGGTTTACATTTTTAATTGCAGTCGTAAATTGGTGGGAAAGTCAGTGGCAAATAACTGAAAAAAAAATGCCATAGGGTAGATATGTTTTCTTTTTGTATAAAGCAATTACTCTATTTGACAGACTACTAATAGGAAAAAAATAGTAGAGTAGCCAAAATGATTTGCTTTAATACAGAAATTCCTATTTCTGTTGTATGTCATTCAGAGATAATTGGTAGTGCAGTTTATATTTCACAAGACGTTGTAAGACCCACTTTTTCTCTGCATTACTGTCCCAAACTGTGATCTACTGGAACTATATAAAATTTTGATTTTTTTTTCCAGGGTATGGGGAGAAGAGAGAGTGAATATTTACTGTAGTATGGTTGAATAAAGTTGGGTGGGTTTTCGTTGCACTGGGTTTGTACAGATTGGGAATAGATTCTCTCCCAAGGACTTTTTAGTAGTGGGTAAAAGCAGGAGGGACAAAGTCAATTAGTAAAGGTAAACCTGGAGTAAGTTCACCATATCTTAGCAATTGAAGGCAAATGAACCTTTCCTGCCCTTTTCTCTTAGTGAATAAGAGTCATTAAACTGGTGAGAGATCTGGGAAGAGAGCACAGAAGGAACTGGGCAAGAGCAGCACGAAACTAGAATGAAAGCTGAATTGCTCAGCTTGGTTTTGTTGCTTTGTCACTGAGAACTCCTGGTCTTAGGCATAGCACTTTGCTTTCAGAGATACCCTGACTCACATGCAGTGGAAAACCAAAACACTACATGAAAGGAATGCTGAAAGCCTGACTCAGATGAATTGTTTGCTGGAATGTCATTTGGTTTCTTGAGCTTCTCGTGCTGTTAGTTATAGCTGAGGTGTTTCTCTGGAGAGCGACGTAATTCCATTCGGTGGCTGGATTTCAGAATTAGATGTCATTTTGTTCATCCCTTTGTAATGTGCCGAATAAATCAGGTTCCCAGATACTTAAATGAACTAAGTCTACCAGGCTGAGTTAGTTATAATGAGATAATGTAGGAAGAAAACACAGTGATGGGTAACTTCAACTTGTCTTTACCTATCTTTTTGTCAGCAGGCAAGAGGGTTTCTCTTTTGCAGATTTACAGCATCATTAGAAAGCAAGCTATTTATTAGTGTCTTTTGCCCCCTAATGATGTACACTGAACCACAGCATTAAAGAGATTTTATAAAATCTACTGTAGCTACTCCTTGCTGTAAAGATGGAGGTGAAGGTGCATGGGAACATGAAGCAGCAGGATCGCATAACTGCCTAAAGTTATCCATTTCCAGGAAGCCAGTGTGGAGCTGCTGCAAACTCAGGCAAGTCACAGGTGTTACATTTGTTTCTCCCTCCCTTCTCCTCTTTTATCTTGGCCTTTTTATTTTTTTTTTGATACTTTGTGTAAAGGTTTGCATTATCCAGTGAGCCCAGAGAGGGTGTGGTATGCCAGAATGATGACATACCTTTGTTTCTTTCCTAAATTTTGTGTTTATTTGAGTTCTAGTTACAGAGTTACAGGCCTCCATACTAATACAGATCTTAAAGTAAGAGTTGGATGGAGTTAATATTTATCCTTATACACTGAAAATCAGTGCCTGAAATCCAAGTGGATTTCATCGCAGTACCTGTCAGTGGCCACTCTTGAGCTCCTGTGAGCCATTGTTTACATCACTAAAAGTGGTGAAGAGGTAGGTGGAGGTATTTCCCAAAAAGGCAGGGATGTGGGAACGGATGTTGGATGGGAAAATCTGAGAAGCCTGAGAAGCCAGCCTCTTTTATGGGCATATTGAAAGGTGTGGAGTAACTTGCTGAGAGGTGGACTGGCTGAGGTAGACTCTACTGAATAATCAGCCATGCTTTTTGAAATATATATGAGAAATTGTGGAGTTTGAGCAAGGAATTTGATTTAGAAAGCTGAGGTGTAAGAAATGATTGAGAAGAAACATAGATATTAAGAAATAGAAAGCCGAGAAACATGTACATACAGCTTGGCTCACCAAGAGATGTCCTAGATTCTTTTGGGTTTGGACACCAGACTAATAGTAATTCATCTGCCTTTCTCCACTCTTCTAAAAGAGATGCCAGCAAAGACAATAAATATCCTGTCCTGAACATTGAAAATAGAGAAATGAACTGGCAAAAATTAAAGCTTTCCAGCTTTATTTTCAGATTTGTTTTAAATATTTTAATTATATATTTCATTAGAGAGAGAAAAACCTGTTCTGAATTAAAACAGTCATTGGAACTCTTCTGTAGATGAAGTTTAATCACATCAAAGCTTCTGCATGCTTCAGAATGTAAAAATCAGTTAGTAATGGAATTGGGAAAAGTTGAGTTTGGGATCTCTTCCCCTTGCTGTAAATGTGTTCTGTACTCATAAAAACCACAGGCTAATTTTCCAGCTGTAAGCTGGTATTGCACCACTAAACTTATCTGCTTTCTGGTACCTGATTGTTTTCTAAGTGACTGAAATGAATGTATTTTGGTTTTTAAGGAATGCATGTCTCTTGTAAGTTAGAAAATGCAGGAATGTGCTGATTGTAATTATTTTGAAATATCACCTAGAGATAATTCTAGTAAGGACGCTAAAGTTGTCTAGCTTCAGCACTAGGCATCTGTGGTGACTCCCTGTGTTCATCATTTATGCATATATGCATAGCACCTATTGTCCTGTTTACATTTAGAACCACAAAGTTTTAGTCTAATATTTTAGAGGAGCTGTGTGTTTGAAGTGTTCTGTTTCAAGGTCTCCATTTCCACTGTGAAACAGCGGCTTTCTGCTTTGGATGTACATTAGCTTTAGAAAGTATGTCAATACAAGTAAACCTGACTTCATAATATTTGATATAATTTAGATGCAAATGAGGACTTTGCAGTCTGGCAGTCATGCCTTTGTTCTCATTCTCAGTTCATTGGATTTCATCAACATACATTGTAGTCCTTTTCAAGGTCTTTTTGGGAACGGGGGTGTTGAGTTCCATTATCCAGCCCATTTTCACTCTACGTGTGAAGGGCCAAAGCAATTCTTTCTGGGAAAGCTTGCAGTCAGTGGAAGCTGCAAGTATTCTTCTTCCTCCTTCTGCCAGCAGTGAATTTGGTCCTTTGAGTTTTATTACTAAGTACTGCAAGCCAGTGTCTTAATTGCAGAAGTAGTTAAAGGTACTGGTAATGAGGTGTGCAATCACTAACATGCAGGTTGTCAGAGTAATTTAAAGACACTTCAGCTGGCTGCTGCTGTAAAATGATGGGGATTTGTTTGCATTCAAGTAAACAAGGGTTTCCTTTTTTTTTTATTCACAAATAATGCAATTCACTCAGTGCTTTAATAAATGCAAGAGACCAAGGAATGAGAGTGAAGAAAGCAATGTTAGGATTGATCTTTTCAGGTCTGTTTATTGCTAATTGGCAGGATAATGTGTACATATTCACAGTTTTTGTGGAGGATTATCTTGTATTGTCAAGTTGGCATTTTCCCAACTGTTTCATTTACTTTGGATCAGAAGTCAGGGACCTGAGTAGAAGGCAGCTCACTGGTAAGATTTCAGGAAATAAGACTGGAACAGAATTCTGGTTTTCTTCAAAACTGTGGTGGTAGGCTGAAAGATAAAATGATTTGAATAGATAAAATGAAAAATTATGATGGAAAACAAATATATTTTCACTAATCATTGCAAAAGAGGTTTTTAATTTTAGTGGTACTGTTGTCTTTTCTGGGTTGATGAGGCAGGGCAAGTTATTTGCTATTCTTCTTGCATCAAAGACGGTTTAGTATTCAAGCATTTAGTGTCAAATGCAATAAACACTGTCAACAGTAATTATTTAGGATTCTGAACCTGTTCTCTGCTACCTACTTTTTGCTGGTTATTGAAAACAAATTTATTATTCTCATACCTGTAAAGCTTGATGTACAACCTGGTAGCAGGGCTTTGGTTTGGGTATTCAGAGGGCATGGCAGACATGAAAACAAGGATGGTGCATGCCTCACTATTTCTCTCAGAAGGTGTCTTGATCAATTTAGATTTGTTGTTTTTATGCAAGCATGTAAAAAACACTTCTAGATGCTGATTTTTCAAAGATGGTAAGTTTTGTCTTAGTGCCTTTGATGTGGACAGGTGTAGCAGGCAGACCACTGGGTTTAAAGGGGGAAAAATGTTAATGTTTTGTGAGCTGTTCTGAAATGGTCCTAGGGATCACTTTACTGGACTGTACAGAACCCTGGAAAATTATGTTGAGCTTAAATTTTTTGTGGATCATGATACTGAGGGGTAAGAGGAAAATATCTGAGCACTTCCTCACACTGAAGTGACAAAACCTGAGTGATGAGTGAAGCTGTATGGCATACTTTTGTGATGCCATCAAAGTCACTGGATAAGTGTTTACACTTGTAGATCAGCTTTTGTGAGTTCAGTATTTGGATACTTCAAACGTTGTCAAGTCACAAGTGGCAGTTGAAAAGAAAACACTGACGTCAGGTCACCTCTCATTTTGCTAATTTCAAGACACCTTGAATGAATTTTGAAGAAAAGTTAGGTTGAAACCTGGTCTGTCTTAAGGTGGTTCAAAGTCATGGTGCTATAATGAGCTGTCTAATATCTAGTCTTTCATCTTTGTTTTAAATCAGCATCAAGGTTGTTTTCTTTTTGTCTATACCTGGGAACTATATATTCCTCTTATGGCTGTTTTCTCAGACTTGATCTTGTTTTGATTTTAAACTGTGTTACCTCAGTAGGAGGCTGTGATGATTCTATTACTGTAAGCATCAAATGAAAATCATATTCCAGTCTTGTAATTATCCTCTCATGAAAAGCTTAATGAAACATTTTCTGTTCTAGGTTGGCTGTGATCGCAGCAAAAGCCTGGTGGATATTTGTGGAGAAAAACATTTCCAGGCATTTGTGTGTGATGCCCTGTCAGTGCCAATCCGCAGCGGTTCTTGTGACGCCTGCATCTCTATTGCTGTAATCCACCACTTCTCAACAGCAGTAAGTCACCCCTCTCTCTGCTCCTCTGTGCTGTTGGATTGCTGTGCAGAACTGCTAATACTACTATACAAGCAAAGGCAAGAACAAAATGGGAAGAAATCCAAGGTTTGCATTTGGTGTAAGCAGTTGTCAGAGCAGAGTTAAGCTGTTGTGCTGCTGCTTCTTAGACTTTCTGTTCACATTCTCCTTCTGCTTCTCAGATGCCCTTGCTCCCTGTGAAGCTTTGGTCCTATGTTTGGGTTTCATTTTTGAGTGCGTGTAATTAATGACACTGGAAAAGGGGGCTCTGCTTTGGGAGTCAAGAGATACTTTCACAGCTCAGATCATGGGCTCTTGGTCAGATTTTGTGTTTTTTAATCTGTGCATTGGTTGTCCATCTCCAGACAAAAAGGAGTGTGCTGTATCTCCAGATGTCTGCTGTACCACCAGTCTGCTGTATTTCTGGGCTGGTGAGGTTCTCCTGGCAGAAACTGTGCCATAGTAACAAGTTTCTAGAGCATCTTAGAGGAGCCCCACGGATCTTTCCATAACAGAAGGGCAGTGAACATTTCCAAATCCAGTTAAAAAAAGTAGAAGGAACTCTGTTTTGGAGAAGGCACATATCTTTGTTTATGTGGTCAGAGGACCTATGTTTAAGCTGTAAGTCTGACCCTTTCAGCTGCAAATTTAGCCTGTGCATCATCAAGTGTGGTAGATTTGAATCTGGGATTCTGAATCACCTTCTTGAAAAGGTGTCTGTCTTTTCCAGGTGGGTTGATATGTCCAAGGAATCCTGCTCAGGACAGAACTATATTCAAATGGAAAGAGAATAGTAGAATCATTGTGGCAGGAAAAGACCTTTAAGATCATCAAGTCCTGCCGTTAACCCAGCACTGCCAAGTTCACCACTAAACCATGTCCCTGAGTGCCACATCTACAGGTCCTTTAAATACCTCCAGGGATGGTGAGTCCACCACTGCCCTGGACAGCCTGTTGCAGTGCTTGACATCGATGATGTCTTGATGGAGAAATTGTGTTTAGGAAAATGTCTTGGCTTGCACACAGTGATGGGCTATATTATGAATGAAATTAAATAGCGGGAAAAAACACCTTCTTTTCAAGTTTTATTGTATCTTGGGTAAGGAGAAATTGCTGCCATTCCATTCTCCTGACTTCTTGTTTATGTACTAGCTTCACACTTTTGCTTTTCCTTTCCAGGAGCGGAGACTGGCTACTATCCGGGAACTAGCTCGGCTTCTAAGGCCTGGTGGAACAGCACTCATTTATGTCTGGGCAATGGAACAGGAATACAAAAACCAGAAGTCTAAATACCTAAAGGCAAAGAATGATAGTAAAAACAAAGACAAAGAAATGAATACTGGCACAGCCCAGACACTACTTAGTGACCAAGGGCCTGATAACAGCAGCCAAGACTCAGCATGGTCTGACCAACTCCTTAATGACTTGAAGGATGAAAGCTGTGGTGCCAGGCCAGAGGCAGACTTCAGACTGCCTGTTCACACTAACAGAACCTCCTTTCACTCTCAAGATTTGCTGGTTCCCTGGCACCTGAAAGGTGGTACTAAAAAGAAAGAGGAAAGTGTTGATACAGTGTTGGTTCCAGGTGGCTCCAAAGAGTCACGAGAACTCAGTCCTGTTTTCCACCGCTATTACCATGTGTTCTGTGAAGGGGAGCTGGAAGCAGTGTGCAAATCCCTGGATTGTGTGAGGGTTCAAAAGAGTTACTATGATCAGGGAAACTGGTGTGTGATTCTAGAAAAGTTGTAGCCTATGATGCTTCCTCTATATCTGTAGAGTTTTCTTTGTTTTTTACTGTGAAAAGTATTTAATGAAAGGTATTTTTAATGCAGGCTGCAGCTATTGCCTCTTTTAAAATAACAGAATAAAGATTGTGTATTGAGTTTATAACAGAGGCTAGCACTGTGTGCATATGTTAACAAAATAATGTCCAAACTCAGCTACCACCTCTGCAGAGTGTTTGCTTTACTTCTCTGAATTACAGTGATGAAGATCAAGTGGGAAAATACTGCCCATGCAAATCACTAAGGCCAGTGTAGAGCTTTTAAAGACAAAGGGCCTGGTTCTCCCTACTCTTACACCATTTTATATTGATGTAACTGCAGTGCTTTCCCTGCAGTCCGCAGCTAATTGGAATGGAGCTCTGGGCAGGAAAGGCAGAGCTGCTTGCTGTATAAAACTGTGGATCAGGGAGAAGGGAGTGAATGTCATATGAAGCAGTTAAGCTGAAGAGTCAAACTGTTGCCTCGAGTTTGGTCCTGCCTGTTTCGGTGTCCATGAGGGGTGACAGATCTCTTTCAGTTTAGAATTTACTGTCTTGGTTGTGGTAATAATGATTTCCTCAAAGGGAACTGGAAAGCTAGTGGGGATACCACAGACATTTTTCTCTTCTTTGACTCTCAGATACCCACAATTCATGCTGTCCATCCCCAGACTGCTGTAGCTCTTCTTTATAGCGTTGTGTGAAAGTTCTTGTAAGGTGTGAGTTCCAACCCAGCTGGAACAGCCAGACCAGCTCTGCTGCACACTTGCATTCCTATGAGTGCCTGTCTCTGTGCCTCTAGCACCAGGATTTGTGGAGGTGAGGTGACCCTGAGATCCCCCAGAGGGGGAAAAAGGAAAAAACATTAAAGTGAAGGCAATATTGATGCAGGTTTTCTGCTGGGTATTTTCAACCCCTAAATGTTGGCAGTAGAGTGAGCTGTATTTAAGGCACTTCAGAAGAGCAAAGGACTGGAAGAGAGTGGAACTGGTGCTGGACTGGCTGACTCAGAGCAGCCCTTTTGGCTGTGGCCTGCAAGGACTAGTGCAATTTATTTGATACAACTCTTGTGCTACCAAAGGAGTGTGACACCTGGAATGCATTTCTGGAACTAAAATAATGGGCTGCCTTTTGTAGGGTGAATGGCTATTGGTGCCTCTGGAAACAAGTGCTGCTAAGCTGTGCTGTCATGGCTTATTATATTGATTGATCTGTAGCTGTAGCAAGATCTATAGTATTGGCAGGTTGTGCTGCTGTAAATAATGGCATCTAAACCGAGGTGCCCATCCTCAATCATGTGGGGACTTTGAGGACAGCTTGAGGACAGCTTGGCTTACTCCTGCCTGCCTCCCATGTGCAGGTTAAAGGCTGCTATGCTGGCAACCTGCTCACAGTCACCATTTCTCGTAGGCTCCCGTCTTGTAAAAATGAAAATCTGAGAAAATCCGAGGGGAATGAGAGCAGTAAGAGAGGAGCTTGCTACCACCACAATTCACCTGGCCTGTGCTTTGTTTGCTGTCTGCTTCCAAAGAGCCCTTGGGAAAGAAGGTCTCATTCCTCAGCTGCACATGCTGTCCATGTAGCAGCAGCCTGATTTCTTTCCTTTGAACAACAAAGGAAGCGTGTCTGTAGCAATGAGCCCTCTTGGGCATGTTCAGGGGCTGATTTGCACACATTCAGTGAATATCACGTAGCTGGAAACATGTGTTGCATCAAGGCCTGAGCCAAGTTCAGCAGTGGGACACAGCCTTTGGATGCAGGCACTCACCCCTTTCCCGGCTGGGCTGTGGGACCAGAGCTAGCCTGAACAGCTCCAGGGTGCAGCGCTGCACCGTGTCCGTGTGTCGCTGGTGAGAAGGAGCAGGACAGCCTCTGCTGGGTGTCTGTGCAGTGACCAGCTCACTGAACTGGGCTCCCTCTTATTTCTGATTATGTGGATTGCATTAATGTAGATTAAAGTAGGAAGACACATTTCTGAAGCCCTGTGTCCGCATGGCCCCGTGTTTGCCAGTGCCTGAACCCCTGCTGAGCACACAGCAGCTGCTGTTGGGTTTTTACATTGCCTGTAGCTGCATTTTCTTTAAGAATATACGGTGTTCTGGCAAGGAACAATTACTGCTTGAAAGCCCTTCTGAAGTGCTGCCATATCATGACCTTGTGTGACAAATTAGGAATCAAATCTGCAGTTGTGCTCGATTACTCAATGTACCCTTGTTCTGACTGAGGATAGCTCGGAGGTGCTGCCTCCAAATTCACTGCTGGCTCTGACTGGACACAGGGTTAAGTAGTCTTCTAACCTGGGGCTCAAATACATCAAGTAGACAAGGCCTGAATAATTGAATATGGACTTTATGTAACACTGATCTATTTTTTGCAGGCCATGTGGCTCCTGTAAAGCTTTCCTGCTTTCCCTCTGTTTCCCTGGCAGAGGCAGCATTAGGCAGTGCCTGGTGTCACATTCACCATTTCTTGCCTTCCAGGCTGATCAACATCATTTATTGACTGCCATATGTATGAATAGGTCAGTTTCCCTCTCACTAGGTCTGCAGTGAAGCACCTGGGATGTCTGAGAGGAGAGTCAGATTTTATTGTCAGTCTTTTGGATGCCCTCAGTCTTCCTGCAAGGTATTCCTTTTAGTTGAGTCACAGCAGCTTTTTCAATTCATGCTGGCTCAGAGCAGAAAGTGTCGTTCTCACTGTGCTAGGCAGCCCAGTGATGGTGAGTCTCAGTGGGTCCTGCTTCTGGAAGGAGGTTCTGGCATGGGGAACACCAGCGTGGGCAACACTGCTTGGACAGGCACAATGGCTTGAACATGCAATACGTAATTCCTTACCAAAGAGGCTTTTCCTGGCATTTCTGTGAGCCAGAGGACAGTCCCAGCAGCACACCATCTTTTCAAAGAGAGTAGAAGAGTTAAAAGTACTCCAACATCCTCTGAGGCCTGGAAACGTTATGAAATATTTCTTTGGTTAAAGTCAGAGAATCTTTTCAGAGGCTCCAAGAGGAATCAAGTGGTGAAGGAGAAAATGACAAAGGAGGAGGGCAGGTAGATGTTAACAAAACATATTGCAGAGATTTACAGCACAGAATTATGTGCCACCACTGCTGCCCTCCGCAGTACTCACTTGCCCCTTTTTACCTCCTGCAAGTGGTAATGAGATGAAACTCCTTAAGGTCAACAGTTGGGTTTAAATGTTACAGGTTTCTTGGTGCACTGGTTTTCATAGCAATTATGTTCCCCTTTTGGCCTTATTGAAATAACAAATGTGCTTAAATGGCTATTCCTCTGCAGTCTAGAAGATAAAGGGAAAGCAAAATTCCATGTGAGTATGACCTGTGCTGTGAATGCCAGTGCCTCTCCTGTGGCAGTCCTCCCTGATGTCCCAGTCATCATCAAAGCACCTTGGTGCACCCAGGACTAGGGAGGCGGGAATTTTCACTCTGGCCCAAATACGACCCTTGATCTGGCTCTGGGCACATACAGGCAAACATCTGGTGGTGTGACCAGAGGTGGCTGCTCTAGGGGTCACTGTCCCCCTTGTTCCCAGCCTCCCATTCCAGAGACCACTGAGCCACCCCAGGTTAGGTGCCCTGACCCTGCACTGGGCAGACCTGTACTGTGCTGTGTGTTGCGCTGTCCTGCCCTGACAAAGCAAAGGCTTCAGAGGATCCCTGGGCTTAAAGCAAAGGACGTGAAGAGGTGGTTTCTTGTTCCGGGGCAGGAAAAAAATGAAACCTGCAAAACATGGAGGACTTCTTTTAACTTCGTAGAGGTTCTTCAGACTGATGTCCTGGTGCAGCTAAGCCCCTGACAAAAACTTCTCCAGACCTCAGAGAGGCTGGATTTCCCTGGAAGTGCTCAACTTAAGCTTAGCAGGGAGAACTGTAGGACAGCAGATGGCAAGGGACAACATGCTGATTGCATTGCTTTGCTGAATAAGAGCTACAAAAAAGCTGAATGGGGACCACAGCTTCTCTTAAGAGAGCTTGAAGGACTGGCCTTGGCACAGTAAGCAAAAGATGAACTTTTTTACTCTCTAGTGCCCACCAAAGTCCCTCAATCATGCCCTTCCTCAGCTGCATGGGGGAGAGAAAATTTAATGAAAGGCTCATGGGTTGGCTTATTATCAGGGAGAGATCACTTGCCAATTACCATCAAGGGTTAGAGCGGAAAAAGGAGAAGTAAAACTAAACCTTAAAAACACCTTCCCCCCACCCTTCCCTTCTTCCCAGTCCTAAATTCATCTCTGATCCTCGAACTCTTCCTTGCAGTGACACAGAGGGATGGGCAATGGGGATTATGGTCACTTCATCACATGTTATTTCTGCAGTTGTTTCTTGTTCTCGTACCAGGATGAGGAATCTTCTTCCTCTCACAGAAGCATTGTGAATATGAAACTTCTAATTCATGTAAGTACAAATACAGATGTCAGACATTCTCTGTATAAAGTGAACGTCAGTGAGCACGTTTGGGGAACTGTGTGCCAGAAATAAATGTCATGCAGCTGTCACTGCATACAGCAAATGTTCTGAGTTTTGCAAACTATTCCCCTGACAGTACTAGGTGGATGGGGAGCTTTCCCAACCACTTAAATTATGAGATATTTAGAGTGATAACATTTTCCATATATTACAAAATTTTCATGTCTACTAGAATCTAAAAAAAAAACCTTTTAGTTTCAGAATTCCAGTTGTGTTACACCTGTAAATATCACAGTGGAAAAACACTTTCCACTTTCAAAGTGAAAATGACAAAGATTTGCCTAGGAATACTAAAGAAGGTTAAGAACTACTGTTTCCGGTGTGCTTTGTGTATTCTTCTTGCTGCTGCAATTAAGGATTTCTTGTCATTATCGCTTTCTGCGTATCACTATGGTTTTCTATAATTTATTGTGGAGAAAAGAGGGAAAGACATTTCATTCGTTATTACAAATCTCTCTTAGGTGTGTTAATGTGCTTTATATGAAGTGATTATATTGACAACACCAGCATTTGGACCCTAATTCATTATGCAGATAATTTGCTCTGCCTTAACTAGTGTATGTCCTCTTGGAGCAGAATCAGAATTGCATTGCTTTGTCTACACTTTCTGAAAGACCATGCCTGACATCTCAAGTGGCTGAAGATGAAACATTTTCCTTCTCTCACCTGCCTCCTTAACAGATATTTGCTATGGAGATGCTTGTTGAATGCAGACAGCTTGTTCCCATGCCTCATGGTGCTCTCATCCACAAATGTCTCGGCCAAGCCACCTCACTGAACTGTAAAAGACACCTGTGTTAAGGTCAACAGCAAGACCTTGGATTGTTTTTATCTGGCTGACATAATTTTGTACAGTGTTCCTGTCACACTTCTGCACTTGCAGCAAGCCACCACTGGTGTGCAAATACTGTAAAATTCTCAGAAAATTTGCCAGTATTTTAAGCTATTTTAAAGGTATCCTTGTTTTAATTGGAACAGGGACACAGAGAGAGTGCCTGGACATGAAATTCTTCTCTACCCCTTAAGAAGGCTATGCCTATGCTTCACCATTCCAAAACAGCAACCCCAGTGACAGCAGAACTTTTTCCTTTAATTTTAAGAAAGCAGTGGCAGGAAATTTCCAATTCACAAGCAAATAAGGTGGAGAGATATGTCAGTGCAATATTAGTAATTAATTTTCTCCCTGCAATGCAGAAATGCTCAGTGTTATTACTTTAACATGATGACAAGCTTACTTTTGTTAAAAAACGAATGCTCTTTATCTGAAAGAAAACGAAAAGAACTCCAATCTTTGCTCACAACAATCAACTATATAGATGTATTTATTCTTAGCTACATCTTTGTCTTATATTCCTACTGAAATTTAATTGAAAGGAAAACTATTGAACCAAAGCACAAGACAGTAGAATAAATTAATGTGAAATACACATGTTTATAAATTATTTTATGCTTTTTTTATGTGATGTCTTATTCAGACTCTGGATCAAAACTGAAACTATGATTCCAAGGCCTAGAGAGAGTTTAGAAATTACTGACAATAAAAGTAGCTCATAGTGTGTTGCTGAGCCATTCTGTCTCCTCAGACAGTTCATCTTTGCCTTGTGCAGAGCAGCACGTTTCTTATCACATTCAACTGTTCAAACACACATCAGTCCTTAATGTTAGGCTCCTCATACACTTGGATGAATTCAAAGCCTAAGATTGTAGCCAGAGAACTGCTAAAGCACCCGTCTCAGGGAGGCAGAGTCCTTTACAGTGTGCTGCAGCTCTCTCTGGCAAAAATTCAAGTTACAATTTGGCAATAGCTGACGCTCTGTTAGAACAATTACACTGAATCCCATGTTCCTGCTATTAGAAAGCAAATCCTGCCTTCAGTTCCAATTTCAAAGCTCCCCAGCTTTTCACACTGCTTTATTCTTCTAGTTAAAGATGGCAAGAATAAGAAACAGAGGTGTTCATTCTTCTTTTTCCTCTTGCCTCTTTCTTAGTTTCCAAAAGTGATTTGCTCAATACATAGTCTTTACATATTCTCCTGTCCTTTCTTAATACATTAACACAAATCTGCTGGTTTTTTCTCCCCTCTTTCTTCCTTTGCAAATCAATTTTTTGTGCAAAACATCCCGTTCTGAGGACTTGTTCGTGTGTGCCATCCATCTTTTCACCTTTCTTTATGTACATATCTCTTCTCTGGTCTCATGGCCTCTGAATTCTCACCCACATTTGATCTCCTAATTTACCTAAATTCCTAAATACAGAAATAACTCCTTGACTCATAAGTAATGACATGCTTGAGTCCTTGAAAATCCTATCATTTTGTATTTCCCATTCAAATCCTCTCCTCAGGTTATTTATCTCTTGGGCCTCTCATAGGCATCTCAGCCTGGAAATTTTGACATAAAGCCCTTTAGTAAGTAGCCCATCTGGTAACTAGCCTGATGCTGGTTTTAATTTATCATAAGAACCAGTCCCTAGCAGTTTCTACATGACCCTTTTGTTAAGGGGTTATGCCCTTCAAGAGAGCTTGGTTTCTTTGAGGAGTGCTTCCTGTTTTTTTTTTTTATTGCCATTGTAATGATTTCTGCCTGCATACACTCACTTCACATCTTACTTTCTTCACTCTTCATCCCATATTCCGAAGAAGGTTCAGAGGGTGTTTTATTTAGAATTCATCAATACCTCTCACCAACCTATAGCTATGAGAGGATATATTTCCTCTGGCCCAACTGCTGAGCATTAAGAATACACTAAAAAAGAAAAATAAAGTTTATTTATCATGCATTCTTCTTGGGGCTCAGGCTGTATGTGACAAGGACGTAAATTAGAAGGCATTCTGGAAAAAAACATTTGCACCAATTCCTTTTAATGAAGAAATGCTGATTATGGAGATGTAGCTTATCTGTGTGCTTTAAATGAGAGGAATCACTGAGGTTAATCTCTTTCTTTCTGTTGATATCTCGCAGATTAAATAAGCACAATTTTGCAGTCTCTGGTGCTGTTCCCATTCTCTCTCATTTCTGTTACAAAACCTGAAAGACATGGAGCCAGCTTGCAGGCCACAGCTAGATTTATCACTCCAAGATCCCTGGTAGGAGGTTTGTTGGGATGGCCAGAGTTCTTGCCTCACCTTTGTTCTTTCCAAATAATCCTCTCAGTTGACTGACTCCACTTGTTCAGATTGACATGCCAAGTAGTCTCCTGGGAGGACAGGCAGGAGGAAACAGGGTCAAAAATCACTTCTTGCCCATCTTCCCTCTATAAAAAGCGCTTGGCTTTACAAGACATAAAGACTTCATCGTAAGACATTATTCCTGTGTGACCAATCCCTTTCTGAATCCACCATCTTAGCAGGACTCCTTGCAGGGATATGATTATACCTTGCCTGTGTCAGCAGCTCCCTAAGGTGCTTCTGAGAGGTGGGGTGAGGGCTTGAAACCACATCATGGGGAAATATTAAATGGAACTTGACTATGGGACATACCATGGTCTCTCCCATTCTGAAACTTCTGGTGCAGAAGAGCCCAAAAAGCACACTAAATGAAATCCAGTGTCCTCCCCCTTATGGTCTCTTTTCCAGCTCGGTGGTATCCAGCACGGTGGCATATGCTTGGAGACATGCCTGCTTAGTGTAGCCTGTGTATTAGCATCAACAGGGGCCTGCAGGGGCCTTTGTGCTTCAAAATGAGGTGAGTGGCAAGACAAGCTGGTAGTGTCGCGCTTGTCAGAAGGTTTCCTGTCAGGGACAGTGACAAAGATGGTGACTTGCGATGTCAGGCATATTACTCAGTATTTACAGCCATTTCTGGGTCAGCGGCTAAGACAAGAATTGGATATGAAATTGCCCTCCCCTCTAAACACAGTAGTATAATACAAAGAAAAATGAAAAGCAATTTCAGGAATTGTGGGGTGAAAATTGGAGAGGAGTAAATTGTTCAAGTTGCTGCTGAAAGAGACAATTATGAACACACTCTGTGGCAGTCAAATTCTCTGTACAGTTATTGTCAGGGTGCTGTAGTGCCTTGGAGCCCTTTCCATGGAGCAAGACCTCACTGGTCTCAACAATTTTTTCCCATGTGCGTTCGCCTTTTCATAAGAAAAGACATGCTTCCAGCTTTTTTTATTGTGTATATTGCAGTGAAAGGATGACATTCTCTTGCAATACTCCACATGTACAATCCAATTGGGAGAGTTACTGCAGCTCCCTTCAGTTTGCTGTGTGCTGCCCACGTGAGTGTGCACTGGACTGAGCTACAGCACTGCAGGAGAAAAGGACAAAGACAGCCCCAAGGTCTCAGAGGCAGCCAAAGGCTGTGGTTACTCTATACAGTGTCTCCAGTATTAGTTTAAGGTATTGCTGCTCTTGGAATGAATGGGCTGATACAACTCTGTGGGGCTATGCTACAATGTGGCCTCTGGAGCTGGCCTACCTTTAAGAACCAAAAATATGCTTTAATCTCACTTAAAACCAAAACCAACCCATTGCACTGCATTAAAACTATGTCTTAGAGTATTTTAGTTACTATTGCACTGGTCTGATGGATAGGGACTGATAAATGAAAGCCCCAGGGCTTTAATCCCCTGCCCCAGCCAGGTGATCTTGAGATAGTATTTGTGTCTCACTTTCAAAGTAGCTGATCTGAAGCTCCCTGACATGTGCAGCTCTGGACCTTTCCAAGATGAGCACGCACCAGAAGATGTAGTCATTTCTCCCCAAAGGTGTGTTATCAATCTCAGCAAATCACAGACAGGCTGAGTGCTACCCCTGTTGTGAGCTTCCTATCCGATAAAAGTGTTTTCAACTTCTCAAAGGAAAAAAAGCCAAAGAAACAAAGCATGTAAAAGCTTTCCAAGAAATGAACTGAATGAGTTATTTCACATGTGTAACGGCTACCTCACAAAACATGTATTAGTAGAGTAATAGAATCATTTAGGTTGGACAAGACCTCTAATCTAAGATCACCGAGTCCAACCACTAACCCAGAACTGCCAAGTTGTCACTAGAGAATTTCCCAGATTAAGGATTCACTTTATTACAGTCATGAAATTTGGGTGGGGAGAGGGAAAATGGATGTTTCTAAACCCTATCCCCTTGGTCTGCTGAGCTATGGCCAAAATTATAATCTCTTTTCAAAGAAGCTGAGGAAATTAACAAAATAACTACTGCTCAGGGGCAGACAACTCGCAGCTTGCTATTGAATATGGAACAATGAGTGAATCACTGTTCGATCCACCACAGCCTCTCCATTTGTTCTCTCTGCAAGCTGAGCTCTCCTTTCCAAGCGAGGCTGTCAGGAGCCTCAATGTCACTGGGGCTCTTTTGTTGCTGCCAGGAGCGTTCTTCTTGATGGACAGTAGAAAATCGTCTGGTTTTTCATTGCAGGTGCTCAGCGCACAATTGAGGCACTCACAGCACAATTCAGGCAAGAGCGACTAATAACCTGGGCATTGCTGCTGCATTGATTTTTGAGTGAGGTGTTCTATCATTTTATGGCACTGAATTTAGACACAGTTGCTTTAATTTTCTCCTGGGTAAACGTAATGAAATTTCTATGAAAGAAATGCGCATTTCTCTGTAATTGCATCATTCTTTGTTTGTTTGGGGTTTTTTCTGCTGCAATTTCTCCAAGGACTGACGTTTTTATTTGAGACAAGACAATGAAAATTCCCGTTTGAGTCTCAGTAATCTCTCAGAACTGAATGAAAAGGACTGCTAGATAGATAGTACCAATGGCAACTGAAAACTAGGTGGTTTTAAAAATTAACAGAATGAGAATTAACTGAAACTAAGTACATTTTGACTGGGGTGTGTCCCCTTTCTGTCCTCTTACCAGCATCTTACAGGATATTGTTTTTCTTAAGTATGAGGACTTCATAAGCTGTTGTTATAACTGAGGTAAGAAATTCTCTCCAGCAGCATGGTGGGAAAATATTTTGTATTCTCAGGAAAAAAGCACCTCTTTTCCCTTAGTGAAACCTTGCCTCTTGTTTAAAGAAAACCGCACAGGATCACACTGAGCGGAGAGGATTTTTTTTAAACCTTTTTGAAATAAAATTAAACATCAAGCTGAGAGTTGAAGGCAAGTAGTGAAAGTTAGAAGCATGAAGGTTTATTACACAGGTCAGTTGGAGAGTCACCAGTTTCTTTCAGAGAAAGTGTAAAATGTGCCATTAAATGGAAAATAAAACTTCACAAGAAAAAATCAGTTCCTCCCTGAAGGAGTTAATAAAAAATGAGTATCTCCAAGGCATTGCTGTTTTATTAGCCTGTTTAATTTTGGCACAGTGAATAAGAGAACTGAACAGAGGTGCCCAGCTGACCATTAAAAGTAGTACACCGACTAGGCTCACTGAAGATTTCTGAGCACGTGAGGAGCTCTCAGACATACTAATATCTTGAAAGAAATAAGGCTAAACTTTAATTTTTACCAGCTTCCTTTGAGAAAATTATTTTCTTGAACAAAAAGAGGAAAGGAAACTGAATTATGTCACCATTTCCCTAATCACTGACTTCAAAATTAAAGGCAGTTCTCCTAGAAATAACTTTCTTGGATTTCCTGTTCTTCAGTTTGTGAGATTCTAGTGTACTTGCATCATAGTTTCTTTCCTAAAAAGAGGAGTATTAGAAATGTATTAGAAATATACGACTGTTAGAAAATGGTTTTAAATTAAAATTTACAGACCCACTCTATTAATGACATGGAGGGTTAGGAGTATTCAGAATAGCACCTAACTCTGCAAGAGCTCACCCCGTGCTTTGAATCCTCTTCTTTGTCTGAAACTTTTCTGCTGTAGAAAACACAGTCCCTATTCTCACTCCTAAATAGTCCACATCTGTAACTATTCACACACTATGCCACAGTTTCCAGACTTTCTGTTCTCATTTTCAAATACTTCCTAAACTGATTCAGTCACAAGTAATTGGCTCAGCTCATGGACTATCAATTTTCTGTTTAGATTTAATACAAATCTATTAAGCCCATATGCCTGGCTGTGTGCTGAGCGAGTTAGAGAGCACCCACCTGAGATACTCTGCTGGCTGCCTAGAACAAGTGGTAGCACTGGGATGGAAAGAAACCGATTTGTTGGTGAGAAGAGCACATCACAATCAGAGAAGAGGCTTTCCCTAATGGGACAAACATGCTGTTTTCTTACTTCTCCTCTCTCAAGCAGTGTACTTTGCTGCTTATAGCCAAGGACTGAAAGTAGCATTAGTCAATCCTGCATCCATCTGTTTGCTCTGTAAATGGCTCCCTGAAGAGGGTTTACATGCTGATTTTCCAAATGGTGCCTATGAAAGTCTATCAGTTATCATTCTACACCTAGTGGTGATCTACAACAGGTTTTTCTTGAGCTGCTGTTAACTGTCAGCATAAATTGAACAAATATGCAAATTCAATTTACACATTTAATACCACCACGGAGATGATGATTAAATTACTGCTATCACTTTGAAAACATACTGTCCCATGCAAATAGCTCACAAATTACTCAAGCTCTTTGCTCAGACCTTGGCCTGAAGAGCATTATTACTTGGCAGCTGTGGACACATTTGGTGTCAAGACACATTAATAATGCTCTGATCTCATCCCAAAGAAATTAAGTCCCAGATAAACATTTGTTTCACCAGAAGCATAGAAGCCCTGTCAAACACGGTTGGCCAACTGCAACTTTGAAGTGCTTGCACACGCCTATTTTTGAATTTCCCTCTGCTCTCTCAGGTACATTCTGAGTGGCTGGCACCCTGACATTACAGAGGTCACAGCTGGCATGGATGCACTGAACCAGCAGCAAACAGGCAAGAAAGTGTCTGGAAGATCACCTAGAGGTATTCACAGCAGTGGGGAGCACTGGGCACTGCATGGCACTGGAACTTGTGAGCATCTTTTGGGGCTGGTTCCCTTGTTTGCCCTCATTAATGCTGGTCTGGACAAGCAGGCCAGAGTCTGCCCAGGGGAATTTCAGCCGAGTAGGAGGGATGAGCCTGGATGTCGGTATCCCCACTGTGGAGGATTACATTTAGTGCTTGGTGTGCAGCTGCAGGCTGAGCTCTGGGGAGAAGCCTGAGCCTGAGGCAAGAGACTGTGAAACTGCCAAAGGACACAGGGACATGTGGTGCCAGCCAGGTGCCTGGATACTCAGTGACGGGGAAGGAGCCAAGGTTCCAGACATGGCTCTGCTTGGACTGTGCCCATGAGGGTATAAGAGCCCTGAGCTTCCTTCATTTTGCATCCCTCCTTGAAGGCACCCAGCTCAAATTGTTATTTTGTTGTGGTATCATGATTAAACTATTTTAACGATTGAGACATCAGAGATTTGCTGTGGGAAACCTGGGGTTGAGCTGGTAAGGAAACCTTGTCTGACTGTGGGGTGTGTAGCTGCCAGGGCCCGGCAGGTGGTATGAGTGTGACTGCTGGAGAGGCTTCTGGATGGCTGGGCAGGGAAGTTTCCTTTAATGCCCATTGCAGGACTGTGTGGTCCTGTTGGTGAAGCAGCACAGGGTTCCAATAAGCTGTGGTGCCATGACATGATATTTTCTATGACCTCCACCTGTGAAGCTGGTGAGCTTTGAGTGAGGTGTGGGGAACCCACCTGGGTACATGGGATGC
>VXBQ01009109.1:388449-436844 GCA_013400175.1 Phainopepla nitens | reverse complement strand
CGGCCCGGGGCCGCTCAGCAGCCCCCGTGTCCCAGGCTTGGCGCTGGGTGCTGCGCGGGGCGGCGCTCCTGAGGGCTGCCCTGGCCGCGGCAGCCGGGGGAGGGGGCGCCGGGGGGAGCGCCCCTTCCGTGCCGCGGGGCGCTGGGCTGCGGCACCGACAGTGGCACCGACAGTCGGGAATTTCTGAGTGACACCCGCCTGATTTCCTGCCTTTTGCCGCGTGTGGGGTTGATCCTCTGGGTGTTCCACTTACTATGTATTTCTATGCTTACACCTTTGGAAAGAGCCGGAGCCGGTCGTCTTTACTTTCTCTGTTCAGGTTTTTTTTATACATTGATAAGATGGCACCACCCTCACTCCCCGGCCTTCTCTAGGCAGAACAGGCCCGGCTCTCAGCCTTTCCTTAAATGAGACATAAAAGGCTTCTCCTTGTCTTGTGGCCCGTCTTTCCCAAAGAGCCTGTATCCCTCCAGTGCAACATTCTGGTCATGGCGTGGTAATAACTTGGAGTTGTGTGCGTGTGTTAAGGAGTGGGAGCCTGATTTTGTAGGATCAATTACTTGCCTGGTGATCTGTTGCTGTACTGTAAAATAAGAATTAGGAGGCTTCCACTCACAGGTGCTTTGGTAGAGCTGCTGTGACTTTGAGACCCGTGCTAATCCTGATGCATTTTGTTCAAAACCTGCCTATATGCTGGTTTTGGTATTTGTGGTGATTCGTGTTGTGACTTGGTAGGTAGAGTGAATGCTGAAGTCACAAGTGGTATATCACTTAAGTGACATGGCTTGTTTGGGGGTTTAAGGGGGAATAATAAGAGAAGTGTAAGAGAAAGACAGAGTATGGAAAGAGAATGAGGTTGTGGTGATGGGCTTTTGACAGAAGGAAGGCCGGGGTAAGCAGCAGCCAAATCCTACTGAGCAAAGATACTGGCAGAAAAAGAGTAGTGGGAAAATGGCCTGAATAGATGATGCTTACACAACAGTGATGCCTTTTCTTAAAACAGAGCAGGAAGAGAGAGGATTTCATGTGATATATCATGTGGGCATCTCCCTTGTACAGTTGTGGAACCGTTTCTTGGCAATAAAAGTTCTCTTCAGTGATTTCCCCCCTTTTGACAAGCAGCTGAAGGGAAGTTCATTTAACCTAGTAATGGTGAATCACACTACCCTGCAGAAGTTTGTTATGTTGTTAAGATGTCTGTTGCTTTACTTGAACTGCTGTATGTGTTTAGGAGTGCTCATTTGCTCAGTTCAACCTCTTGGATGTTCAGAAAATGCACTTAAGAGCAAGCAAAGCTTATGTAGGGCACCATTATCCTACTTTGCCTTTCCTTCTCAGCTGGTGCCACTTGTAGAGCAAGCTGCCTGGGCCAGTGCCACGGGCATAGAATCCTAGAGCAGCCCTGGCTGGAAAGGGACCCTGAACAACCGAATGCCTGAGCTTTTATACCCTTGCAGTCTGTGTGTGCCATACTCTGGGCTCCTCCTGCTGAGTGCTGGGCTCCTGCAGTGTCTCTGAGTGCCTGCTCTACTGGCTGGCCCCAGAGGTCTCTGCTGTGCAAAGGGGCAGCACCAGGTTGTCTTTGGCAGAGTTCCAGTAGCTGCTAGAAGGTTTGGTATCTTGAGCAGGGGGGCTACACTTGTCACTCCACTGTTGGGATATGTCTCAAAGAGTTGCTGCACTTCAGCAGGAGGGCTGCACTGTTAGGGTGTGTCTCAAGGGTTCTTCGATGATACCGTCGCTTCACAGGTCCTAACTCCCAGTGTTAATACATTCCTGTAGGTTTAGATTCTGCTGATCAGCCTTGCTGAAGAATGTTGGAAAAAGTGTTTTGGAGCTTTTAGAATGAAACCAAATGTGATATATTTTCTTCTTGCTAAGTTGTAGTGTGTTAAAAGGTATGTATGTAGCATATCTGCTGAATTTTGTCATTTTCTTTGACTTGAACAAGAAACAGACCATCATTGTTCAGCATATTTTTAAAATGCCACGAATACAAATTACTCCTACGTGAATATCTTAAAAAATGCATCTGCAATATTTGTGTGATACTAAAGAAAACCCAGTGCACAACCCTAATTTTCTGAAGTCAGGCAAACACTGATTTTCTTTGTACAGCAGTGGGCTCAGAGTTAGCTTTTACCGTTCAAAACTAACAACTGGGTAGTAAATAGCTCTATAAAGATGCCGCATCATTGTTTGGACAAAAGCTGATCAAGTGTTAGAACTACTGTCAGAGGCATAAAGAAGAAAGGAAATGGTGGCACAGACATATTACCCATTTCTGTGTAATATCAAATAGCTTGTGCAGCCCTAGTCCCAGCATCTCAAGAATCAAACAACTTTGGAGAAGGTGGGAAGAAAGGTGCAGAGATGATCTTGGTGCAGACTGTCCAAGGACTCTTTTCAACTCATCTTTCTTCATCTCAAAACCTCTAAAGTTAGTACAAAAGAGTTTTGTAAAATTGTTAAATGATATGGAGAAGGGAATTGAAAGTGCTATTTGCTGGTTCTTTCAGGTTGAGAGACAGGTTGTATTAAGGCTTTTGCAGGTAGCCAGCTTAAAACACACAAAAGAAGTGAACTTTCAGATGATGCACAGAGAAATTGTAGGGTCTCTTGTATAGCATGTTGCAAATATCAGCATTGCACTTCCATCCAGACAAGAATAGCTTAAATGTAAAATATATGTTGAAAGCTGTTGGTTGAAAAGTTGTTGAGCCTCAAATTGCTGGAGTTTGCAGGAATATTTTGGAGATGGCTCACTTTGAACTTAAGCCTGTATACACTTCAGCTTCCCTGGGCATTGATGGACATTTTTTAGTTGGGTTACTAGCTTAGATTCTCAGTTCTGAGAATGTCAGAGCACTGAGAAATCCTATACAGGGAAACAGAATGGGGAACAATTTGTGAAGTACTAGCCACTATGATTCTTCAAGTCCATTTTTTGTGGAGTGTAGGAATGGATCTGGCGACAATGACATTGTTTTCTACAGAAGTTAACCATTAAAGATGCTTGGTCCCTGTATGGCCAAGAAACTTTCTCGACATGACTTGTCAACTTCTCACTGAAAGTCACAGTATAGAGTCTGTGTTGTTTCCACACTGTTGTGTTTTCACTTCCAAGCAACTTAAAGCTAAGTCAGATTCTCTGTTTTTCAAAGATTCCCTTGAGTGCATTGGGTCATACTGAAACATACATTAATGATCAAATTTTCTTTGCTGTTGCTTGTGGAATTGCTGTGTTCATCATCTAATGAATGTCCCTGAATTCATTATTTTCCTTGCAGTAAGAACGAAAAGTTGAAGTAAGGAGAGGACATGTTGAAGGTTGGGAGTTTCCCCCCCCCGCCTCCTTTTCTATACCAAAGTTTTAGAATGTGTTAGCAAAAGTGTATCATAAGCATTTTATCCTATAAAAGTCAATGTGGACCAAAGGTAGCTGTAGAGATTCCTTTGTTACTAATTTGGTTGATAGAGAAATTTAGGAATGAAACTTTTTTTTTCTTTTAAACTCTTTTAATGTTTCTTTTTCCCATTTATGGACCCAATAACCTAATATAGCTATGCAAAAGGGCAACAGTTTTAAGACTTCTCTTACTCCATTATTTCTGTGAAAAGTCAATTTAGCATTTTATAATGTGAAAGCATGAGGATGTCATAGTTGACATGTCAATACTCTGCTGTCTACTTTTCAGAAACGGACTTGTTGCTGCCTGTGTGAGAACAGATTAATGTCTTAACTGCATTGACTTTCTCTGCTTTACTTTGATTATGGCTGGACTGCTTGCTGCAGAGGAACAGCCAGGCAGGCAGGAGAGGAGATTGTCCTGCTCTGCTCTGCACTGGGGCAGCCTCACCTCCAGTGCTGGGGGCAGTTCTGGGTGCCACAATACAAAAAGACATTAAACTGTTAGAGAGTGTCCAAAGGAGGGCAACAAACACAGTGAAGGGCTTAGGGGTTGCAGGTGTACGAGGACTGACTGAGGTCACTTGGCTTTTTCAGTGTAGAGAAGAGGAGACTGAGGGGAGAGCTCACTGCAGTCTGCAGCTTCCTTGTGAGGGGTAGAGGAGGGGCAGGCCCTGATCTGATCTCTGCTCTGCGTGACCAGTGACAGGACCCCTAGAAATGGCCTCAGGTTGTGCCAGGAAGGGTTTGGGTTGGATATCAGGAAAAGGTTCTTCACCCAGAGGGTGGCTGGGCACTGAACAGGCTCCCCAGGGCAGTGGTCACAGCAGCAGACTGGCAGAGTTCAGGAAGTGATTGGACAATGCTCTCAGGCACATGATGTGACTCTTGGGGTGTCCTGTGCAGGGCCAGCAGTTGGGCTTGATGGTCCTCTTGGGGCCCTTTACACTCAGGATATTTAACGATTCTATGAACAGAGCTGGGACAAAACTATTGCAAGACTTTTTCTCAATGTGTTTTGGTTGTCTTGCTTAGAAAGGCAGCAAGAGATTAGCAGGAATTTATCACAGCTGGCTAACACAGTCAGGACAGTTATTTGTGATTGTAATCCTGGAAGCCCTTTACTTTGGGAAAGACAGTTTGAAATCTGTGTAGTCTTTGCATCTAGTGATCTGAGAAGTTTGCAGAAATAACTGTACTTTAGGAGGTCTCTTTCTGGAAAGATGAGATGTTCAGCCAACTCACCTTAAGGAGCTTTTTGTTATGAAGTATTGACCTTGCACTTGTTTAGATGAACGAAAATGCCACGCAATTAATTGATCGAGATTTCTCTTTTAAATCTTGGAAGTGTATTCTTTTATTTGTGTAGTCTGTCTTCCAAACTGCCTTGATAAAACCCAGCAGCTGATAATGTTTGTGATAATGATCAGTAATCAAATAATTAAATGTTAACATGCAAATTGTTATTAAGCTTCAGAATTAGCATCTTGTTTTGATGAGCACGATAGTTCATGACACTGCTATTTTGGTTTACAATTTTACAGCAAGAAAACAATCTGATGGGTGTTGTGGTAAGTGCAGAGATGTGTATTTTTCCTAGACATGAACACTTCTTATCAAGGCTTCAAATTCTGGATTATTCTTGCATCTGTTGTATCATATGGTATTTTTGTATTTTAGGGTTGCTCTTCTGTTACTCGGGGCTTTTTCCATGTACTTTCAGTCTTTGACTCTTCGGCCTCTGAGGGTGATGTGATTTGACCATTCCTTGTGCACAAAATCCTGCCTTTTAATTTTTAAGGATTACTGACAGATTGGAAGTTGAGTTTAGATAAAGAAGACCTCAGTCAAATAACATATGTTATTGAAACAATGAAAATAAATTGATACCATAAAACAAGTTCATTGCACAAACAAGAAATTATGTGTTTAGTTTTACTTATTTATATTTCTGAAAAAATCTGTTTGATATTTGCAAACCATTATTTTTGGAAACATTTTGTTTGATGCTTTTAATTAGACTTCACTCTTTAATTTTTGGTTTACTTTTTTTGTTTTATTTTCTTTGAAAATACAACTTAGTGTTTAAAAAAAGCAAACAACAAACAGTGTATAGCAGTATCACTGAGTGCACAGTATCAGAGCATTAAAGAAGCTGTGAAATCAGCAGCTTTTGCTGGTGAAGTACGATTCAGATATTTCTTCCTAAAAGCCTAACAGTTGGCTTTTTGCAGTGATCAGTATTTGCTGAGGTGATGGAGTGCTTGGCAGTACATTGCAGTTTTCAGTGGAAAATTACAGAAATCTCTCCTTAGGCAGAAATTAGTAGCAAAACGTATCTCTGTTAGGGGTTATAGTTGCTTCTGTGCTGTGATAGTAAGCAGCTCCTTTTTGTTTTTTCCCTTTTGAATCCTTCATGAAGTGTTACATCCCTAATTCTATCTGCTGAAGGGAAATAAACACTTCAGCACTTAAATGTGTGATATTAGAAGAGTAATGGTACTGAGAAGTGAATACTGCTTTTTCACAAAAGATTCCCAGATTTTTGTCACAGCACCTCTATGGATTTTTGCAGCAACATCTTGGAATGAAGACCTGTCATTTTTGAAGGTCAGTGATGAAGACAGATGTCTTCATTGTTATATTCTGTAAGCCTTCTTCCTCTGGAGCTTGCTCTCTTGCTTTGAAACAGCAGTGGAGAGGTCCTACATCAACAAGAAATACCTGTTTATGGTTTCCTAGCAGTCATAGCTTCTAGTTATCTGTTGTGTCTGCACGTGTACCAGCAGAAGCACTGCTGCCTCCCAGATGTTTCTGACCGAAGGCTGACATCTCCTGCTGCCTGCTCTTTAAATCACATCTGATTTTTGATTATTGATCACAAGAAGCTTAAATGATTGAAGTGATAGTCGCTGCAGTGACCTTTCTTCCTTGCCTTTTGGCAGGTGAAAATGACAAGAGCGGTGACATTTCCAGTTGGCAAAGCTGTGTCTGGAGGAGGTGGTGGTGCAGGCAGCTCTCTGACTCAGTTGCAAGTTGCCAGGCTGGGCTGGAAGCTGAGCTCTTTCTTGTGTTTCCACTGCTGTCCTCCTTGGGAGATCTTTGTGGATGTAGCAATAATTGGAATATTGAGACGAGAAAAATAATCTAAGCATGCACAAAGATAAGTGTGTTATTCGGACAGAGAATTGGTATAAAAGCATCAGAACTGCAAAGATGGGTATGTTCAAGTTCCCTGGAGGTAAGCACTCATGTAACCAGTGCTGTCTATCCCTGAGCTTTGGGGTGATGGAAACTGGGAGGGTAAGGCATGCCACAGCAACCTTTCTGACAGTTGATTATCAAAACAGTTAAAAAACAGTGGAGTGGTTTGTATGATAGCATGGGATATGATCCTGAAATTGGAAAGAAAAGCTCATTGTAGGTATTTTGAATGCCTTATGTTGCTGTCTGAAGGACTGGCTAGGTGTTGGCTTTTTTGAACTTTGCTAACAGACAGCTGTTGCTGAAAGGAAGTTTTTTTCACATTTCTTTACCCCAAAGTGCACTTTTTCCCTTTGTTCCTTGTGGTTAAACTGGTAGCCCTGATGACCTTGCTAGAGTGGCAACTTGTAAGCTTGTTCTGCAGGAGGCTGCACCATGCTTTTGGTGGGATTTATTTTATGTCAGAGTGGTCTTGGAAGTGACTTTGCCTGAGACTGGAGTGCAGGGAGAGGCCTGGGTGGGTGAGGGGGTGGGAACAGGTGAGGGGCAGTGCAGGGAGGAGAGGTGTGGGAATCGAGCCCTGCCTGTCAGTGACAGGTGGCCAGGACAGCAGCTTGACTGGTGCTCTCTTTACTGAATGTTTTTGTCATACTGTAATGATCTGATGTGCTGTAGATTTTCTTCTGATTGCTTGTGGAGGAAAAGGGAGTCTTTCTTCTTTTGGCTGAAGAAGTTGACTATTGAGATATGGTGATTATCATTTAAAGAACTAGAGCTTGACCACAGTTATAGGTAGAAAATTGCAAGGTCTGTTTAGTGGTATGGAAAACTTTCCCTGCCCTTCATGAGAGCTGAAACAGTAAATGGAGTTGAGGTCAGGAAAGAGTGTTGGTCAGGGTTTCTGTGAGCTGGGGAGGGAATTTTTAGCTCTAGGTGATATCCCTCCATCCCTTCTAGACATCCTTGAGGGCTTGAGTAACAAGCTCCATTTATTGTGTGACCTATAGTTTGGCTGTTGGCAGTGTCTTTGATCCTTTCTGCTTCTTCGTGGTATGGCATGATGTAATTTTTATGGATTTTGGGTTTTGCATCTGCAGTGTGTATTGCAGGCTGTTTTGGAGCAAATTTTATTCTTCATTTAGTAGATTGTGTTGTCAGCATTGGGGCAGGCTGGCCTTGATGACCTGCTTGATTGAAACCAGAAAGCACTCTCCTTGAACTTGGTTTCCTCCCACATTCAGATGGATCTGTCAAATTCAAACCCCTTTCGCCTACTTGTGGTAAGGACTGTAAAATCTGGCTCTCTTCAGCCATGGCAAACATTGCTGACATGGTGCTGTAGAATAATTACTGTTTTTAGAGCACCTTAACAACAGACCTTGCAGAGTGCCTTGCCAGCCTTAGACTTCACCTTGTTTTTGTTGCAAAGAAGACCATGAGCAATTTTCTTAGGATGTTGCTGGAATGTGTAGTGTATCGTAATGCTTGTCCTTCTTTGACAGGTTGTTGCTCATAATGTGTTCATGTGTACATGCACAGGCATTTGCAAAATTAAAGCATTACTTTTGAAACAGAGGTATTTCAGAAATGTATCATCCACTATTTATGGAGAAAAAACTGAAAAATATTGCTGTGGTGACCTAAAATGTACCTCATTTGTAAAGGGGAAAGTAAAAATTATTAGATATTCCTGTAGTATTGCAAGTATTAATGAACCTTAATGTGAATTAAATGCTTGGACTCCTGTGAGTTGACAGATGTGAAACTATTAGAGTTGGTCCTCACAGATAGAATGATGAGTCTGACAGGAGAATTAATTAGTTTTTCTTTCTTTGTTACATTTTGTGACATGCTAGTAAGTCCTGCAGCTTTTGAAAAGAAAAGTGGAATATAAAAGTAAGTTTTGAAGCTAATAAAGTAGAATAGGCAGATTTTCCGCCTGACTTCCACCTGAAGTAATTGTGTGTGTGTGAGAAGAAGGCATCACGAACAATAAAAATTGAATATTATAATTTGAGGGAGCTAGATTTTAGATTGAAAGATTTAGAGGGTATTGCTGCTAACTTTCTAGTGTTAAAATGATAATTTAGGTGAAATTATAACTTTTTTTGTATTTTTAGATCTCTAGGCAGTGTTCATTTTTTTCATTCTTTTTATTTGATCTTGCATAGATATATTGTTAATAATCTTCTATATTTTGTATCCTTGTCTAGGAGACACAAACTGCCATCTGACGCTTTTGTTTTCTGTCTTTCTGTTTTAACAGCCTGGTGGTCAATCTGCCACTGCACATTGATCTTGCCCAATCCTGTTTCATTTAGTATTCAGGAGACAGCAATCTGTAGTCTGATTATGATTTTTAATCAATCTGTGTTCTAAATGAGTATTTGTGTACTTCAGCCAAAATGATGATCCACCTCTTTCATTAGAATGGTGTATCTCAATTACTTAAATACTTGCCTTCATTTCTTCTGTTTATTTTTAGATCTAATAAAAAGTATAAAAGCTCATTTTGTGCCTTATTTACAACATTACCTCACTATGCAATGTTTATTTGTAACTTCAGTAGCATGAAGAAAATAGTAATGTTATTTAAAATATACTTGTTATAACAGGAAATGATAAGAGGCTAAATTTTCCATGACAGGCATAGAGCATCTACAATGAAGACATGTTGACAAGCTGATCTTGAGTGGCCTTTATTTGTGGCATTTATAGATTTATGGGCCTCAGAACTGCAAAAGGGGTGGAAGGGAACTGTTGACTCCAGCTGCTGTTCTTTCTCAGCCAAAAGAGAAATGGAATATGCAGAAAAGCCTGCCCTTTTTTTCAGTCTACATCTTGGCAACTTGTTTTGTGTTTGCTTGTGGAGCACACAAGCTTGGAGTCAGGGTTTGTTTGTTTTTTTTTTTTTCCCCATCTAGAACTATATTCAGGTTCCCTCTATCTCCACTGTCTCATCTCTGTCCAGTTATAAGCTTAAGTTTGGAGTCTGTGGCTTGCAGACATTTTGTGAGTTGCAAAGCTGAGGTTATTATCCTTCTCTCATCCAAAAATGTGGCATGTTTAGTTACTTTGTTTTAGTCAGAGGAGCATGTTTTTAAGACAGAAAGGCCATCATTTTCTATATGGACTAGAAGAGAATTTATTGATCTGATATATTTCTGCATGTATTTTCAAGGATGTTGTCCCAGATGTCTTAGGATGGCCAGGGTTACCTCTCTGTGTCATGGAGAAGTTGCAGGAAACACACCTGCATTTTTTGGAGTCCTGGGTGGTTTTAGTGATGCTGTGTTGTATTTAACAACTGTTTCACTCTCGCTGAATTGTAGTCCTGCTCATTTGTTACTTTATTTATAAACCAGAAAATGTTTTGATGTTGGAATAGATGTCTGAATGTGGTTTTAACTCATTCTTTCTTTATGCTTGCCTTTTGAATTTGAAGAGGTTGCATTCACCTTTGTAGACCGTCAGCTTCATTCTAGAAATGGAAGCCTCAGTCTTGAGACTTCTTTATTCAAGCTGATTTATACTGTTTTTTGCTTGTTTTACAATATTCCTTTGTTTAAAATCAAGAAGTCTGGGTAGCAGCCTTGCTTTGCTTGCATTTAAGTGCATTGGAAAGTTTATCTTGTGGACCTGCTAAGAAAGTAGACAGTGAAGGTTTAAAAGGGTGTTTTCTTTGGGCACAGATATGTAGTGGGCTTTTTTTTTCTCTTTTTTTTTTGAGTTCATTGTGCCATGCCACTTTCAATATGCCAATGCCAGTGTTCAAAAACACAACAGCAGTTCTATCTTGTGAGTTAGCACTTTAAAAAAAACTCCTTTTTATCTTATTTTTTTAGCATGTGTGTCTGTTCTTTGAATCCTTATAGTCTACTGGTCATCTTCCTGCAAGCATTGTTTTCTGCCAGGACAAAAGCTGTAGATTTCCTTCTTGGCTATATAAAAAAAAAAAAGAGAAACTGCCCTGTGATAGGGAGGTTACTGTCCTGTGCAGTGCACAGGCTTGGATCTGGAGAACTAATAGCTGGCCAGGAGGAAAGACCTCAACTGTTGTCCAATCTCCTGAGACTTTTTTATTTGTTTGTTTTAAATATTGGTCTTTCTTAATACTTGTATGTGTTCTCTTGGCTTATGTTTGACAACACTTTCTGGTAAAAGCTGGTGTTTAAGGATAAGAATTCCAAACTCTACCTTTAGTTTTTGTTTTGATTTTAGTTACTTTAAAAGAAATCCCTCAAATAAATAAAAACCTAAAAGCACGTTAAAATTTGCAGTACTTATCTAACACAAATTAGGGTTGTAATAATATAAAATAACTTTCCTCCTGTTTAATCAGGGTATGGTGATAGATGGCATATGATGTATGGGATAAAGAGTTTCCTGAGGACAAGTAAACTTGCTTCTGAAAGTCATGTTTATGCTGAACATAACAGAGTGAACTTCAGAGCCTGAAAAATAATTATTTTATTGATGGAGCTTATAAAAATAATTTCTAGGAATTGAAACTGTTTGCAGTGATGGTTATTTTTTCAGAAGAAGTAGTAAAAGTATTTCTAGTTTTATCTCCATAACTAGAAAGGGAGGAACATTCTGAAGCCTGAAATGCAGTTCCTCAACATTGTGTGTGGTTGTGTCGGTGTGGCTTGCAGAGGAGTGTCTGTAAGGAAATGCTACTGAACTCCACCTGGTTGTTTTTCTTCTCTGTTCATCTTAGGCCAAAATCAGTTATGAGACGAAGGAGAGCTGCAAGCTGCTAAAGGATCTGCGAGGTGAAGACACATGGGTGCCTGCTGATGTGAATGAACGTGTGGAACCACTGCAAAAGGTGATGAAATTGTAAATCATGGAATAGGATTGTTGCCTTTACAGAGTGTTTGTATGAACAGAAGACTTTGAGGGCTTTAAGATAATCCTTAAATGCGTCTCAATTTCTGATTTCTTTATGCTTTGATATTAGCTTTTTTTTAAGGTAGAAATTACCTTTTATTCGCCAGGAGGAAAAAATTCTGTCATTCAATTCCAGCTTTACTTTCTACCAAATGCAGAAAAGCAAGTGCTGTCAGATGGTGATTGTCCATGGGGAGAAATCTGGAGATTCAAGGCTTCATAGCAGTCTCATTTGTGGTCATTCACAGGAGAAGCCTTAAGGGAGCCTGTGAATATCACATCCTTTTAATGTGCAGATGTTTCAACAGTGGAAAGATGTGTGTTAATAATGTACTGATACCTGAAGAAATAGGTTTGACCAAAATAAATGTAGTGTGGTAGATATTATCTGTTTAGTTGTAGTGCCTTAGTTCCAACGAAAGAGATACTGAGAGGGGGAAGAAAAATTGATTATGGATGTGAGGTATGCCCTCCCTGCCCCTACCACCCCAGCCCACTCCTGCCCCCATAGAAGAGAGAGAGGGTAGTCAAAATAAAAGGTATTTATGTGTGTTTTACCTTTCTTCAGTGCAGTTTTGTAAGTAGGTTTTGATTTTTTTTTCTTTTTGCATATGGGTGATTTTATTTACTGGATCTCATTTGCAAACATTTCCTTGTAGGAGCATTCTGTGCAGAAAAAAAAGAAAAAGGATAAACATTCCAAAAAAGCTAAGAAAGAAAAGAAGAAAAGTAAGAAACAGAAATCTGAAAAGAAGGATGACTTACTTGATAGTTCTTCGGTAAGTAAAAAATTCTAACATAATTCAAATTAGTCTTAAAACTTGAACCATTTTAGTCCCTGTGGGTATGCATGGTTAGTAAAATTAAGGCTCATTCTTACAATTTTCTGTCGGGAAAAATTGCAGCGAAATTTGTCAGTTTTAATGTACTGAGTATTTAATCAATTTAAAATAGGCTGTTACGTGAGTGCTTGTGAATTTTATAATATTAAATTCACTCATTAGGAACTAAGGGATTTATAGTTTTTCAGCAGAGAGAAAATGAAAAACAGAATCTTCATTCTGATATAGAGAGGAAAATTTCACAGGTAGCCTGTAGGCTGTGGTATATGATAGAAAGATGTGTCTAAAATTGCAAGTGCTTTACTTTGATTTTAAGCATGAATTACCTTTAAGCATGAATTGCCTTTTTCCACAGATGTTCAACCATGGACACTCCCAACAATATGGGAGTTGTACATGGATCTGAAGGACTTGTACATTTGAATCTCTAAGGACATGCCTTCACATGGAAGGGCACTCTGGCAAAACAGTGCAGAGGCTGCATTTGAAATCTGGGTGCTGCCTTCTGGCCACACTGTGGAAAACATGTTCCTACCATTTTTGGTGCAAGTCAGGTGGCACTGTTAGTTTTAATCTTCCAAGTTGCTTTTATGGAGTAAAGGAACGCCCATTATAATGAGACGTATTTTTCAGGGGTTAATAGCAGACATGAACTATCATATCAGTGTGGGAGGTAATCAAAGACACAAATGTCCCACATTCTCCATGGCAGTCACCAAAACGCTTCAGATCACAACAGGGACTCCTAGGATGCAACACAGTGTTTGCTGTAGCTTCCATCCAAAGTCTTTTACTCCTAAGACAGGTTCATGTGAATAGCAAAGAAACTCTGTTCAATGCAGTCCTATTGGATTCAAGTGAAAAATCTCAGTACACCGTTTGCAAGTGCAAGTGTAGGAAGCTGGATACAAAAATAGCAGACAATAGCATGTACCTTGCTTTATATTGTGCTGTGTAACTGATCTAACTTTTTAAATGTGAAACTTACTTAGTAATGCATTGAGATTTTTTAAAGTTTTGTTTTTGTTATGTCATAAACCATATTGGTTTTGATTTTGTTTTTATTCTGTTTTAATTTTAGCAGAGTTATGCAAATAAACTGCCAGTATGAGCTAGTGTTGCATACTGTGATGTGCTCATGAAGTGCAATGTTTTGATCATGATGGAACGATCTATGGGAATATCAATATTCTGGTTTTATTATCAATATTTTTAAATATTAAACAGTATTAGTAATGCTAATCAGCATTAATTTTGATTATCAATATAATTACTAAGTATTGCATGTTATCAAGTAGTGTGTTAAGGTGTTATTTTTATCCTTTACATTAAACTCTCTTTTTAGGATTCTTCAGTTGAATGGGTTGAGTCAAATGTGTCACAGTCAGATGACACAGAAGAGGCTTGGAAGGTCAACAAGCAACCAGATGCTGCGAAGGAACCTTCCCTGCAGGTGGGCAGGCTCACAGCTACTCAGAGATAAATTCAGCTTGTGAAACCTGCTTAGGTTTCTTGGGAGCTCTTTTGCAGAGTGTTGAGCAAAACCTATTTTACAGAGAAATGTCTTTATTTTGCTGGGTAAATGCTACTTTTCACTGACTGGAAGACTTCTCTACCTTACAGTTCTTAGTGTTTAACAAGGCACTACCCCGAGTGTTGCCCAGCACCAATTCCTTCTATCAGGTTTTGAGGCTCTTACAAGTTAGTTCGATTTTCTTGAAGACATAATCTTAAAGGTCTTGCCTAAACATGTTGCTTTTTTCTTCATAATTTTGGTGGCTGTTCTACAATTGAATAAATTGGCAACTGGCCATAGGTGACCCTTCTCGAGTGAGGGCTTGGACCAGATGATGGCCAGAGGTCTTGTGCACATCTGTATTTGTTGATGCACGTTGCTTGCTGACGTGGACATAGATGTTATTAAATCACTTGAAGATAGATCAGTTTTTGGTTCCTTCTCTTTCTTGGAGGAGATCTGAGAAATGGAATGTTGTGTTTCACCTCTGAAATTCTCTGGCATGTTGCCTAACATATTTTAAATGACGGAGACAAAGTGACATATGGCATCTGTTCAGACTGACACCTCAGACATGAACTCTGTTGAAGATAGGAAGATTCTTCTGCAAGGACATGTTTCAAAATAGATGTAATCTGGTCATTTTGGTTGCTATGCTAGAATTATGGAATTGCTCTAAATACTTGCCTTTATAGAGTAATTGTGTACAATGTGTTTTGCTTGCTTTTGAGGCTTCAGGTTTTACCTGTATAAAGGTAGTAGATATGTCTAGTCTTCTAAATTGCTGCTTTTCTTTAGTCTAGTCATCATTTTTAAAATCTCCTGGTCTGGCTTAGGTTTTGTAAATGCAGTTTTCTAGCTGTTATCGTGGATACAGTTCGCAGAATTTAGATATGTAACTGTTATGTTTGAGTGTGCAGTTAGTGCCTGGATATGTGAGGTATGAACTATGCTCAGATACTGATTGCAGATTTTGTATACACTAGAAGAGATGTAAGAGATCACGAGATTAGAATTAGCTAAATGAGATGTACGGTATTTGTTTATGCTAATAATCAGCAGTCTGTACAATCTGCATGTTTACTAATGTCTTAAATACCATTGTAAATATGTATTTCATATTACAGAGTGACATGAGATTTATTTAAGTATTAAAAAATTGGAAGATTAGGCTTCTTAAAATCATATTTGCTTTTCATTGAAGTATTTAATATGTGTTTGTAGAATCTATACTGTTTATTGTCAGCAACATTTGTCAGTAGTTGCACTGCTTTGGTTTGGCACATAAGCCGTGTTTTTGTTGGAATTATGAGCGCTAATTCTTTGTTTTTGTTTTAAAGAGGGAAGAATGGATGAATTTAAATTTCATGTCATTGAAAACAACATCAGTAGCAGCTGTCAAAGGTGAAAGACACAAAGAAAAAGTATTGGAACGACAGAAAGCTCAAGAACTTGAGCAGGTAGGAGGAATTAATATTTTAATTTTTTTCTGCCTTTTACTAAATTTTGTGTGATGAATAAAGTAATGAATTGGTTCAAATATGTAAGTCTTTATTGTTATTAAAACTAATGCCTGATGTGATAATGATTTTAATTAAATTGGTCTGTTTGGATGGAAGGCTTCATACATGAAGCTTGTGGAGAAAAGCCTTTTAACTATCTTCTAGGTAAGGAAAAAGATACTTTTGTTAGTACTAAGTTCTGTTAGTAACAATGACAGGCTGTTGGTCTGGCCTTCTCCATGGTGTGTGAAGGGAGTACCATTGTTAATGTGGTAAAAGCTTACTTAAGTTACTGTAATAAAATGTAAGATCATGAGGCTTGTTTTTTCCTAAAGAAAGAACTTAGAGCAGTTGTTGTGCCTTTCGTGTCTCAGTTGTTGGTGAACACATGGGTGACTCAGGGTCTGGCTGGAGAAAGGGTTGCTGTCATTGAATTGACTCTTTTTCCATACACTTGATGGCTCCTTCATTTGTTCATTTACTTTGATAAATGCTGAGTAGTCTGATCTGAAAACATAACGACGGATCACTAGCTAATATTTCTTTGTCCTCACATCTCACAGCAGGCTCTTTCTTGCCATTAGGTTTCCCAGTTAGCTGTGTTGTGCTTGGGAACCAGACTCACCTGGATCATTGCTATGCAGTGCCGTGGTTATTGTCTTTTGATAAGGGATTAATTTTTTTTAAATGTTTTTCTCCATGATTTTTTTTTCCTGAACTTTATTTCAGAGCTGTTGGAGGACCATTTAATGTGGACATCTTAAATCACCAGAATGTCAGCATGTATTATGTGGTTAATGACAATTTATATGTATTCTTAATCTTTGAAAAGAATGATTTTTATAGACTCTCCCACCCAACTACTTGCTGTCCATGCAGGTTTATACTCCTGTGTTTTCTACACCAGAGTGTCTGCTTTTTCTTTGCTACCCAAAACAATGGGTACAGCAGATGCTTAGACCATGAAAGTGGTGGTGGTGAATTGACAATATTACACAGACTTCACACACAAGTCTCTCAAAATTTATCAAATATTCTATAAAATACAAATCATATGCTATGCACACATTAAAATTATTCCTATTTCAGGCCATGCTGTCTGAGAGAGAACTCAATCCCTATTGGAAGGATGGTGGCACAGGTTTGCCACCAGAGAAGGATGAAGAAGCTTCAGTTAAGAAAGGTAAACAGCAACTTTTAGTAATAATCCTAAATTTCTATCTCAAATTTCTGGACTCTGTGTTGCTAACAAATTACTCCTAATGTTGTCCTAACAGGCTTATAAATAATATATATATTATTAATACTATTTGTAATAAAGTAAAATTTGGATGAAAATTCTATAGTAAATATTGGGTTAGTATCATAATGCATTGTTTCGCAGAATTTCTCTTCACTGGGTTTTAATCTTGAGTGGTTTGACTTTCAATATCTTTGCAAAAATTCTCCATTTTGAACTAATTAAAGAAAAGCATGATTTAACCAAGACAAGATAAATTGTTGTCAACTCTTTTGGTTCCTTTCATTCCATTGCACAAATTACCGTTTTAAAGTATTCACCCACAGAATTATGAGTCACATCAAAATGAAGTACATTACAGATGCAGTTTGTGAAAAATAGTATTTCTGTAGCCTTTTCACTTTTTTCCTTACCCTGGGGTTATCCTGCCCATCTCCAGCAAACACAGTAATAAAAACCTTTTTCATAATGTCATGAAACATTTATTATGGGGTGAGAATGGTCCTTGCATTCTGTCAACAGAGAAGAGTGGGGTCTGTGCTTTTTGAGAGCCTTTTACTGTGGATAGTCTATCCCAGAAACCATTAGCCTCATGCCCACTTTTAGGAGTCACAGAGATGAGAGATCTGTAAGAGCTGACAGGCACCAGGGAGTGTGTGTTCAGAATGTTATGACCACTGCTGGCTTCTCTCATGGGAAGCAGTGGGTTACTCATTCAGTTTCTGAGAAAGGGAATTCACTTGTTTGTGTGTAAGGGGTATTCCCAAGAATGGACACGGAATGTGGGAACGATAGGAAGGTTCTTTAATGTCATAAAGAAACTCTACAACTTCTCATATGCCACTCCTGTCTTGGGAACTGCTTGTGGTAAACTAGAGAAGCTTAAATTAAATGAGTGGTATTGCTGAGGTATAAGCAGCATTAACTTGCAAAGATATGTAATTGTATTTGTATATTAATTCTTCTTTTTCTTTTGCACTCCTTCAATTTTTACAGTAAGTTTAGGTGAAGCTTTAAAGTCACATACAGAATAAGGTTAAATAGGAATAGTTACTTGAGATGTAAAACTACAACCTCTAATTGTTTTCTACTTTAGTTACAGTGGTAGAAGATGCTGGATTAAGTTGGCTGCGAAAATCATACCAAAGGATGAAGGAGCAGGCTGAGAGAGAGAAGCGAAATTTTGAGGAAATTGTAGCTGAGAGATATGGGGTAAGGATCTTCAGTTAAATTTTCTTCATACTAATAGATACTTGGAAAAGATTACTTTAATATCAAGGCACAAGTACTTAATGTGCAAAGTAAGAAATGTGAAAAGAAGCAGGAAAAAATGGCCTCTGAAGCTTCTTCAAGTGATGAAGCGTTTAAAGCTACCCAGCCTTTTACATATTTTTCTTGTTAAATGTTTTTAATATATGGGATCTTACAGCAAATTTAAAATTTGCACAATACCCCGTGGCCTTCAGAGTGGTATGACTTTTTTGTTCTTTCTTTTAGTCAGTGGAGATATTTCAGTCACGATTAGAAGAAGCTGAAAAAGCTGCATCCAAAAAGGAAAATTATCATAGAAGGGGAAGAGGGGAGAAGATTGACAATTCAGAAGGTGAGAAAGAGAAGAAAGACAAGAAAGAGCAGCATATGGAAAAGGCAACACGAGATGAAGGTGATAGAAGCAGACACACGTTTGGGGGCTGTTCCAGGGAGAAGCATGGCAAGGGGTGGCCGCAGGAAGACGAGGGCTACAAAAGAGAGGCGTCAAGAGCAGACCAGGAATGTGGACGAAGTAGCATGGACTCAGTGTTAAGGGGCTACAGCTCCAAAGCAGAAAAGTACTCCAGTGAAAAACGAAATCAGGAAAAGAGTTCATCTCTAAGCAACTTGAAACACAAATTTTTGAAACCCTCTGAAGATGATTTAGCGTCTTACAGTGCACCCAGAGACTCCAAGTTAAAGCAGTTCTCTTCCAAGGAGGACTCGGCTCATAGCTCTTTGAGCAGCCGTTTCCAGAAGCCTGGTGAGGATACTGCACTGTGGACCAAAACACACACAGAAGATAGCAATGAGAAATTGAAATCTGATCAAAAGTCATCAGGTACTAGGGAACAAATTCATGGCAAAAGTTGGAAAAGAACTCCAGGTGATGAAAAAGAGAAGTTGCAACAGGAGCATGCAAGCGATACCGCTGAGAAGACACAGATTTTATCTGATACCAAAACATCATCCTCTAGGTATTTTATGAACATCTTCACTTGGTTTTTATTTGCTGTATTTTTCATGGTAAAATAAAACAAAATCTCATTTTTGACAGTATAAGCACTGATTATATCAGTTTTAGTTTGGAGGAGGAGTCTTAGGCTCCAGCTAAGGGCAGCTAGAAGAAGTAAGTTAAGGAGAAGCAGTGAACATCCCCTACCTGATCTGTCTCCTCAGCACATTTGAGAATTGCTAATGATAGGTTATTTTCTGCTTCTTTCTAATGTTAGTTCACACTGCAGTAAAATTGGCCTCTTCGGCGAAAAAACCTGGAAAATATCTTAACAGTCATTGAATTTATAAAATACAATTTTGAAACGTTAGAAAATGCTGACTGAAAACTGAAATAATTGATACAGCAGGGATAGGTTTGCCACTTGTGAGATGAGCTCATATGCTAAAGTAGTAGCATATGAAAAGTAGTAGAAGGTATTTAATAGAAAGTGCATTTTCGGTGGTGACGAGGAAGCATTGATAGGAGTGGAAACACGAACTTAATAGGCAGCAGGAATTTAGTTTTCCATGACTTGCTCTTGTGAGAGTAGTAAGGAGAGGTGGTCAGACAGTAAGTGGTAGAGAACTGTCCTTCTGCTCTGCTCAAGGCCTCCTGTTCTCCAGTCTTAGAAGCTTGCTGGTTCTTCCAGTGATTTGACTAGTGTGGTTGAAAGAACCCTTTCTTTCAGATCTGTCTAGTAATTTGCAGGTATGTGCAAAGGTAATTTAGAGTCAGGATGATTTGATTTAATTGCTTGGGAAAGCTGAACAAGTAAATATTCTTGGTTGAGGTATGTAAGAGGAATGATATAATTCAGTTGAAAAAAGCATTTAATGAAATATGATCAAATATAATACCTTGTTTCTTATATGTTTATGTCAGTTATTTGCAGAAAAACTTCTTATAGAGGGGTATAATTTATTTATTTATAATTATTCCTACATGTAGTCCTTATATACCTCATAGTGTATTTCCAAAGAAAAATATCTATGTTAATGAGTACTTCATGACTACCAGAAACAGGCATCTTAGTCTACACAGTTCTTTTTTATTTTTTAGGTTGGATATTTTTTCCAGATTTTACTTGCTGTACTTAGATAGAAGCCAATGAAATTTGAATTTTCATTGATAGCAAAAATATAAATTATTTGCATGACGTTCACTTAATCTGTTTCTTTTTTTAAAGCATGAGCTTGAGTACAAGTCATGGCAGGAGTAGTTCCACATTCTGGCATGACTGCTTTGTACACACTATGTCCCATTCCTAGGTGTTAGTCGTGTCTTGTTTTATTGTGTATTTTATTGTTTGCCATGGTGCTCTTTTGCTGGAAAATGAGAAGTATATTTTTATAGTTTGTTTAGTTACTCTGAAAAAATGATCTGAGTAGCATTAAACCTGTGATGTATGAGACACCAGACATTCAAATTTAATGATCCTTTTTCTTCTCGTTCATATTGCCCCAATAGTTATTGCACTGAAGTGCCTGGTGTTTACCAGTTAAATGCATTTTGTAAACTTCTGGTTAGAATGATCCATGGCGTGTCTGAAGTGAAGAGAGACTTCCTCAGCTGTTGGGTCCTGATTTGTTCATGACTTTGTTCAGGTACAAGGTCTGCAGGAACCACAGCTGTTTTCTGCCGGCCTCTGTGGGGTGGGATGGAAGGTGTGGAGCCTGTCCTTGCTTTGTGTGTGGGCTGTGTTGACCCCAGCAAGCAGCTAAGCACATCCCAGCTGCTTGCTCATTCTCACTCCTGCCGAGGGAAACCAGAAGAGCAAATGGGAGAAAAACTCATGACTGGATAAAGGCAATTTAACGAGCGAAGGAAGGGGACAACAACATGTGATGCAAAGGCAGTCAGTCCCTCACCACCTCCCATGGGCAGACTGATACCCAGCCAGTTTTTGAGCAGCAGCTACTTCGGAAAGACTGCTCTCTCCAGGCTTGTTTTGTTGGGCATGGCATTATGTAGCATGGAATAGCCCTCTGGCCAGTTTGGCTGTCCTGGCTGTGACCCCTCCCAAAGCCTCTGCTCACTCCAGCTTCCTTGCTGAGGGTGCACAGTGGGAGCCAGAGGAGGCCTTGAAGCTGTGTAGGCACCGTTCAGCAGCAGCCAAAACACTGCTGTGATGTCAGCACAGTCTCCAGAGCTGTGATAATCAGCACAGTCTCCAGAGAAATCCAAAGTGCAGCGCCAGAGGGGCTGCTGCTGGTCACTAACCAGCGAGTGGTTTAGGGTTGCTCAAAGAGTCACCATCTAAGGTATTAGCAAAAATAATATCATTTTCATATAAATCTATAGAAGTCATAAAAATGAGACTTAACTAAGTTTGGTGGTAGGTTTCACTCTGTTATTTACTACATAAATGAAACATATTAAGGAAAAGTGAGTTAAAATTGATTTAGAATGTTTTACACAGAGTCTGAAGACACAAAAGGGCTAGGGGGACCCTTCCATTGAGTCACAAGGTTCTGAGCAGACCCTTGCTTACTAAACTCCTGATGGAGCTTAGGTGTGGCTAGGTCCAATCTTTGTCTCAGACTTGATCAACAGTTTGCATGTCAAAGATTACACTTCACAGTCTTTTTTTTTTTTTTTTGTTCCTTCTTGTGAAATAATGGTGATTCACTTTTTTTAGTTGCAGGTACAAAACCAGTAACTTTTTTTTAACTGCCACATTTACTAAGTACAGTGGTAATTGTAACTGGACAAAGCTGCAAATTTCAGGAAATGAGATTGTGTGCGGAAGTGGTTTACTTGCTCAAGTTCAAAGAATTCAATTATTATGATAGAAAAGATAATTCTTTTCCTCACAGAAGAGAACTAGATGTAGAAACTGTTCAGCTGATATTTTCTTTTGCATGTGTTTTCCGTTCTGGTGCTGTTAAACCCAATTGTGCATCTTCTTTGATATTTTAATCATATTTCTTAGCCAATGCAATTACTAAGCTGACTCATTAGTAAAGTGGGGATTACTTAGGCCTGCAAAGCTATATAGCCTCTGCTTATTGACATAACTTATTTCCAAGTTCTTCTAAGATGACTTCTTAACTCCTGAGATTCTGTGTGTTTTGAAATAGTGAATAACCTGTCTTCCTGTTTCCTTCAGTCAGAAGTGGTGGGCTTTTTTGTTTATTTGTTTGAAAGTTTATTTTTATTGTAGTTTGTATAAAATTCTGGCTTTTGAATTATTTCAGGTTTGGATACGTTCAGGAGATACTTGTTGAGAGTAATTTATAAGCAAGCTGCTGCTTTCTTTTTCTTTTTAAAGTTTCAAGACTTGTAATACATGTACTCTTTTGGTAGTGTTGTCGGTCACAAGAAGTAAATCTTTGAGGTGAAGGCTTGAATTAATAGGTGTTGCTGGTTCAGTTCCTCATCTCTCATGTTGAAAGTATGGCTTTTAAATTTTATCTTTTCTAAAGCACAGGGGACATTTCTTCAGCCTATAAATCAAAGTGTTTTGGACAGTTATGACACAGGTTAATTAAAAGTGCTGATTGGATGTCCAAGGGATCTCCCCAGAGGAAAAGTCCATCAGCTAGTGTTTGCTGGAAGTCACACTTAATAATGTGACTGCTTCAGAGTTTAATTTGAGACAAGATAAAAAGCAAATCAAAACAATGTCTCAAGTCTCAAAAAGTTCAGACAATGATTCAAGCACTAGCACCACTTAAAAAAAGCGTATATGAATTAATAAACACCTTTTCTTCCCTTTGTGAAATAGTCTGCCTTGCTTTGAAAGATACAGCTTAAGAAAAAGTGGGAACTTAATTTTCGAATGTTTTGTTTCTGGTGAAATTAAAGTAAATTCTACTGAGTTTTGGGGGTTTGGATTGGGCATCTTGAAAATGAAGAAAAGCAACTTTGGTAATTTTCTCAGGACTGGGGAGATCTGGTGGTTAAAGAGGACACCATCTTCAAAGATTTCCCCTTCTTCAAATCCTACAGGGCTTAACCATATCAAATAGCGAGTGAATTCTCTCTCTAGCAGCAGGAACCAATGTCATAACTGAACTCTTGCTTATCTTTTGTGTTAGATATTTTGCTTTTAGGGTTAATTGGTTTTAGTTTTTCCTAGGGTCAGAGAAAAAGAGCCAAACTTACTTCATGCCTCTTTGCAGTATTTCTAGAAGTCCTTATTTAATAAATATCATAAAAAGTCATCTGCTAAGTTTTTCATGTTAACATTAAGGTACAATACTCTTTATTACCAGCTGTGGCTTCTCTAGAGGGACTTCATATTTTTAAAATGGTGCCAGTTAATTTTCCATGGAAATTCTACTTTATCAGCCATAACATATTCAGATGCACAGATTGTACTGTGAGCAGATAAATATGGGAATATAAGTAATTTTCAAGAGATGGAAGGCCATTTGGCAGAATAACTCAGAAATGGGTGATTTTGCAGAAGCTGAGAAGTAAAAGCATGGTCAAAGCCAGAAGGAAGAATTTGAGTGGGTTAAAATAATTCTTTCTGTTTCTCTCTCCCTTGTTTTTTACCTGCTTGTACCTGCTAGTGACTGTTGACTGTTTTTTCATTCTGGGAAAATGTTCATAGATAGTGCTTTTCGTTTGAGTTTATCTCAAAAGTAAAAGGGAACAAACCTCATAAAAATTTTATTCAAGCTCTTTGGTTTCAGAGTTGTTGGCAGCTTCTGTCTGCAAGTACATTTTTATAATATGTCGTTTGCAATTATTTTGCCAATAGAAGTGTATGTACAAGTATAGCAGGCTTATCACACTTAATTACACAGGTGAATACTGCAGTATTTTTCTGTGCCTTTAGTGCAGCTGGTGTTTTACAGATCATCAAAGGATGAGTCGCCTCGGGTCCTTAGTGAAGAGGAGATGAACAGACTGGGAGCAAGGATTGTGAAAGCAGAACTCATGGGAGACACGGTAATGGCTGTGAAAAACTGTCATGATTTACTGCAATTTTTTTTCAAAGCTCACAGCAGTTTAATTTTTTTTTTTAAGGGTATTGATTCAAGCAAATAAAAGACTTGCAAAATTTGATAGGATTTGAAGAGACTGCTTTTACAGTAATTTCTGCTTTAAATGCAATAGTTCATAGACTAGAGTAGAAGATTCAGGACCCCGGGCTTTTTAGGATAAGCAGCATATCTAAAACCAGTTGTTCTCTGCCCTCTTTATAGTATTTATTGGCTTTTTATAAAAAAGGGAGCAGGTGAGAACTACAAAGCTCCTTGTCTTTGTTACAAGGTAAACAGTGTCTGGAGCTTTACTTACTTCATCAGCTTTGTCACAAGTAGGTGCTTGTGGTCCATAGCTCTGCTGTATGAGCAGGTTTATTAATTATGGTATGGAAATTGTAAAACTGAAAAGGAATAGCACATGCCATTGCAGACAGCTCTGCACTGAGAACAGCTGTGGAATGCTTTGTGGTCCTGCCCTGACTGAGGTTGGTCTGTTGAGCTGGGAGAAACAGCTGCACCTTTGGCGTGGCTTATTTCAGCCAGCTACCTGAAGGAACAGGAATTTCACTTTTGTGCCACGCTAAATTTGGAAGTTTATGTATTTTATTTATTACATTAAACATGGCTATAATGAGTTAATTCCCTTCAGTAGTACTGTCTGGAAGTTTCAATTATAACAAGGTCAGAGTCTGTTAGTTATTAAGCTGTGTTTTTCAAGTGCTTGGCTCTGAATAGCTGCTCTTAAGCTTAAGCTGCTCTATTTTTTAGAAGCAAATGCTATCACTGGGCTTTTATATTTATTTTTTAAGATTAATTTTTACTGCACCTGTTTAGTTTGCCTCTTATGACATAATATTTGGACCAAAATCTGCATCTTTAAGAAATAATAAATAAATATTTATGTATAGTAATATATAAAACCTGTTATGTCTCCAAGTGTTAAATTAATATTTCTCAAGGGCTAGTGATTCTTTGATTTGTGGAAAGTTTATGTATGTTTTGTCATTATTGCTGGACTAGGACATGGTGTTGATCCTTGTTAAAGCCCCTATGAGATAATTCAAATTTTGTCAGGAGAAAGTGTCCATTTTCTAAATATTTTGTTTTCAAACCAATTTTATGTTATGAATTGTTTTTCCACAGACTTTATACATAGATGTGTGTATGTAGCTTTAAACATTTGCACAGCAATACCATATCTAGAAGTCTTGTCCATTTTAAATGTTGTTAGCTTCAAAGGTGGATTAAAAGTAACTTGAAGCAATGTATTTCTTACTATGGTGTAGTGTCAGTGATTTAAATAGATGTGTCCATGTGTTAATCTCTAGATTTCTTAGTTAAACTAAAAAATACACACTAGGGAGGCAAAATAGGTTCATGAAAGTAATTATATGATAGGTTTGTGAGTTACTGGTGTAGTGTGAGCTATCTATACACCAGCTGGTAAAGTAATGAGAAGGGGAAGGTTTTCCAAAGACTGATGGAAAGCAGCAAAAAATTGTGAACTTTTTTTCTGATACTGCTCAGCTTCAGTAGCATTGCCTAAACAAAACTTTGGGCAGAAAACTAGTCTTCTTTTCAACCTGATAGAAACTGAGTGCAAGTGATTTGATGAAAACTGCACATGTATTCTGTGGGGAGAGTGTAATTCATTTAATATTCTATCTTTCTGTTTAGTTTTGACCCAAATCATGTGGCAGGAACCAGTATTACAATTTTATTATTTTTTATACATATGGTTTTCTATGCACTCTGAATGAACCTAGTTTAAAAAAAAACAATTAAAACCAAACAACAACAGTTTAAATAAAATAGCTAATAAAAAATATATAATATATAATAGCCTTGTGGCATTTAAAATATTTTTCATGGTTTTTCTCTAATCAAATTGAAAATGCAGCTTCTTTAAGCAAGTTCATCCCCTCACACCCTAAGAGGTGGTTATGTAACAGCATGTCCTGGTGGCTGGAGCTCAAGGTTGGCCATGTGGGCCAGATGAATTCTGAATCTATTTTTGTTGCTGATTTGCTCCCTGGTGTTGATCAAATTACTTAATTTTGGGGTGGCAAGTGTGGGCACAATGGTTGGAGTCCAATCAGAGAAACTGGCAGAGGGGTTAGAGTATAAATGGTTCTGTTCTTTACAGGTTGATGGGCTGGCAGTTCCTAGCAATCCAAGATATACTTGTATTTAGTTAATAGACAGATGGATAACAGAGCAGGAGCATCCAAACCAATTTGCACAAGGCTGTAAACAGTTCTTATTTTCTACCTCTTGCACATTTTAATTCTCAAAATAAGGTCTGGAGTGCAGAAGTTGGACATGGAACATAGAGAGATGCGAAACTTCATAGTAAAAATTTCTGAGAGAGATTTTCCTAGACCCAGAGAGCTGATGTATGTGTGTAAAGATGTGTATGTGTGTGTGTGTACAAGAAAAAAAAGAAAAAGGATATGATGTGTTCCTTATTTAGCTTCCTATACATAAAATAATATCTATGCTTAGTTATACAAAGAATTTATTAGTAGAACTTAATGTTTAAGAATATGTTTTCTGATCTTTTTATGGCAGTACTTGTTCCTATACTTCAGATGCCTCTGTTCTGAACGTTTTTTTCATGTTATATCCTATGAAGAGTTGTGTGAGTTATATTGATGTTTTCTTTAGTCTTTTGTGTCATTGGAGTTTAGAATTTTATATCGAAACACAAAAAATGAAATGAATAGTTTATTTTGATATGAAAATCTCCTAAAAGTTAAAGATAGTTAAACTAATGGAGTCCTATCACTTTCTTTGAAGGATTTAGCTTCAGAACTTCAAGCAGAACTTGACAAGGCTCGCAAATTGAGAGAGACTCAAGGGCAGATTCCAGCAAAGGCTGGCAGAGAGGTAAGTGGAAAAATATAGATCTTTTCTTTGCACCAACACTATGGTATGGTACAAGTAGCAGCTGAATTAGAGAACATCAGATGTACATAGGAACATTAGAAAGTATGACTTCAGGTGAGTGACTGTCCAAATTGAATTGTACTTTTTGTTTGTAAACAAAACTTTCTCCATGGTACTTTAGCAAATTCAATGAGGCTTTTTTTACTCATATTGTTTCCTCAGCAAGGATATATATCTTCCATTAAAAATGAAACTGATATGAGCTGACTGTTATATAACTGCTGTCTCTGAAGAAGCTGCCACTTCAAATGTTACTTCTTTTGAAGGGTGGTATTTAAGAAATGTAAGAAAGCTTTTTTTGTACCAACATTGATATAAGGGAATAGAGTTAATATCAGTTATGAGCTCTGTTCTCATGATGGAGAGAAAACTTTCAGGCAAAAACTAATACTCTTCGATTTGACCCCCTTGTTTGATTTTTTGTCCAAAAAGGCTTCATGTCAGACCTCATACACCAACTAGTATTTGTCCAGTCTTTTGAAGACAAACTAAACTGAATTATATTGTGTGGTCTCTGCTGACCATCTTGTGACGATAGGATTTAAGTCTCACGCCCTGAATTCACAAGAATTTAAAATTACAAAAGCTCTGTGTAGATAGACTCTTCTTCCTTGCAGTGCAGTTCTTTGGCATGTTTTTCTTATATACCTCTAAATAAAGCAGACTGGAGTTGTGTAATTACACAGGAAAAAATCCATTCAGATTTTAAAATTGAGAAGTAAAGAATGTTGTGAGTGGGCCTCAGAAATGTTGGTGGACTCCTATTCCTTAGGTACTGAGTTATGGATAACAATTTTGGTTAAGTCTGGTCCAAAACCATAGTCTCATTTTTATCTTAATTTTTAATTAAAGCATTTTTTCAACTAACAGTCATTGCGAAAAATACCAAATGCAAATATTTATGAATATGCCTTGCCTGTGCCTCTTTCCTAGCTTCTTCTAGTCTGTATGGTGTGGTGTTTGAGTGTCAGAAGTCCAGCAGAGTTTACAGTTGCTCTGTCCTTAGTCCTGTCTTTGTGATGCCAGGGTATTCTTACTGATTTTACAGCTTTGAACTGGTTTTGACTCCTGGGACACAAGCAGGACGTGTTTAGTACTCCTGTGTATCAAGGGCCAGCTGTGTGTCTCAGCAGCCCAGATGCTCAGAAGCCATCCCATAACTTTGTGAAGCTGTGTTTGACTCTGCAGCACTCAGCCTTTCTGTGGCATAGACCACCAAGCGCCAGCCCCAGCCACTTCAGCCAGGTGTATTGCATGTGAGGTACCTGAAGCAGTTTCCACAGAAATGGTTTTCCAAATGGATATCCTATTGATCCCAAAGTTTGATAGCTTTGCCTCCATTACCAGTACCAAACATAAAGCATTTTGTTTCAGGCAGGTCTGTGTCTGCTTCTGTGGAGCAGCATGACCACTGTCAAGCTGGGAGAGACTAAAACGTGGCTCTGCCTTATTTCAGTTTCTGTTGGAAGAGATGGGGAGATAAATCAGGAGGCAGTGAAGGCAATTTTGAATGCATCTCCCTAGGAAGTTCTTTTTCTTAATTAATTGGACATGGATCAATTTCCCAATTCTGTTCCCTGTGTGACTGAGTGAAGACTTATGCTTGTGTAAGGGGGTTTATGAATGGCTGGGGTTTGTACAGAGGACAGGATCAATTCTTTTGATCGTGGTGCTGGTTTATTCTGCTTTAAAGTAATCAAGAAACTACACACTGAAGGGACTATAAAGTGCTAGCTTAAATCCTATTTTAATTTTATATAATTTTATTTTATTTGTAAGTGAGAGTAGAGTAAAATATATGTTTCATAGTGAGTAGTTTAGTAATTTCTTGACATAGGCAAGAATTCTACCCCAAGACATCTCAAAAATGTGGTTGTGAAGTAGAGTTTTCAAAAATTGATGTTTGGAGTTTAAAAACATCGTGTTTCTCAGCTGATATATTTCACTGAGTCTCTGCTTGGGTAGAGTCTCTCTGTTGTTCACTGCTGGCTGCTTAAAGTATGTAACCCTATAAGTTTTATTATGGATACAGTTAATTATCTGTTAATGGAATTTGAGGTCTTAATGGATATTGTACTTAAATGCTTGAGCCACGTTTAGATTGTGCTTATTTTGTCTTTAAATTTGAGCAGGAGGCAACCTTCAGGGTCTATGGAAATCAAAAAACTTTTGATTTCATTTGGGATAGAATGAAATGATGCTTATTTCCAGATGCTTATTGTTTAATTTGTCATGGGCGTTTTGAGAAAGCAAGGCTGCACTCTGAGTCCTAGTGAAACTGTGTTAAGAGAAGGCTGCTGTACAACAGGGTTTCTGAGTTGGAATAGGTGATGAAAATGATACCTATTGAATGTAAGGAGACAGCAGAAAACTGTGGAGACTTCAGCATTTAGAAAACACCTTCCATGTGTTCATAGTTTACCTCTTAAATACAGTTTGTATTTCTGTTCTGAAAGTGCTACACATCTCCAGATTTTGTTTCATTGATTATGAGGATATCACCTCTGCCGTTGTCAGTACCAGTCACAACTGATGTAATTTATACTTTTATTCAGTATTTTCATTTAACAAACTATATCTGGAATATTAGCACTCCTTTGAGGCACATAATTTGCCATGGGTTTTGCTACTACAAAAATGAGAAGGTAAAAATTTAAATGAGGAAGAGGCAGAATATTAAGAATATATCCTTTGGATGGGACTTTTCATGAACATCTAGTACAACAACATGGTGATGGATGAATATAGTATAAGAGTATGCATCTTTTAAAACTGTTTTCAATCCCAGATGAAGTCTGGCTTAGAAGAAAAGCTTCTCAACCCTAAGCTTTTTTTCTGTATTCCATAGAACATAATTAGTATGCAGGCAACAGAAAGTAGTCTCTGCTGAGCAAATGCTAGAGACAGTTTTCAGTAATGATGAATTGCATTTGAAAGACAAAATCAATAGGAAATTGAATGAGAGCTGGAAGGTGGTACTTTAAGCAGAATAACATGGTAGGGTATAGTGTCATGGGTTATTTAAAATAAGAGAGTTCTGAAAAATAGAAACAGCTGTAGGGTTTTCTCTTATGCATTTGAGAATATGTAGGGAAAATATGAATTATTTAATCACATCAAATCGTCATTTGAATAACTGAATTTTCTGTGGAAATCCTCCAGCCTTTGGTCTAGGATGAGTGTTTTTCTACCAAGAGTTTTCAGTGCTTCTGTGAAGCCTCTTGGGCATGGAAGATATCCATAGAGTAAGACGTGAATATTGGCAGGCACAGCATTTCACTTTACAATGGCTGACATGATGATGCTTTAAAGGAGAAAACCTTTTCTAGGCTACCTGTTGCATCTGTAAGAGTAACAGACTCCAGGCCATTGCTTGGTGCATCTGCCCCCTGGTGCATCTCGGGTGCAGCAGATTTTTAGTGTAGGGAAAAGTTAATTTAATGAGTTTTATGGCGGAAATGGGGCTCATCTTTTAGTGAAAACCTTCATAATATTAAGAGTTCCCTGTACTTCAAGTATTTCTGCTATTTTTATTTAATTATTCGTCTTGAGTATAAATAATAAGGTTGATTATGTTTCCAACACCTCCTGTCTGAACATGGATTTCAGTGTATTCAAGGTCTGATGTTTAATTTGGATTCCTGAGATTCATTAGACTCCAGACTGAGAGAGAATTCTAGGGAAACTAGCTCAATATAAATAACATTTTTAAAATTCTTTAAGAACTAACTGGTTTTTAGAAAAGAAACTGAACAAAACAACTTGGTTTAAATCTCAAATCCTACTTGTCTGAAGGGGGCCTGCAGAGAAGCCAGAGAGGGACTCTTTGTTAGGAACTGTAGTGATAGGACAAGAAGTAATGGGTGCAAATTGAAAGAGGTAAAATTTCGGTTAGATATTAGAAAGGATTTTTTTACTATGAGGGTGGTGAGACACTGGAACAGGTTGCCCAGGGAGGTTGTGGATGCCCCAGTCCTGGCAGTGTTCAAGGCCGGGATGGACAAGGCCTTGAGCAGCCTGGTCTCGTGGGAGGTTCTGCCTATGGCAGGGGGCTGGGACTAGATCTTTGAGGTCCCTTCCAAACCCTTAGCATTCTCTGTTCTGTAAGATTGCATCCATTGCATCCCATTGTATAGAGTCTGCATTAGGAGAGACAGGATGGAACATGCTGGATCTCCATCCAGAGAAGTGATTTGCTGTGCAGTTACTATCCTGAGACAGGTAAACCATGTGACATTAGGAGTAAGTAGCTGAGAGGAGTCATATGTGGAGGAAACCTGAAGTAATGTTCTATTGGCTCCAGTAATGATAATGGGGAAAACAGGAATGTGTGTTTATTTTTTGTATGTTTTCAAGATTTACCTGTTCACAAATAGCTTAAAAATGACAGTGATTCCTTGGAGAAAGAGACAGTTATCTCAAAGTAAGGTGGTGTGTGTGTACATGTGTTTTGTCTATGTGTACGTGTACATGTAAAATTTAGATAGTGATTAATACTTCAGAGTAGGAAGTGAAAGGGAGAAGGAAAATAATGCTTCTGATGTGTGTGGGGTTTTTGTTTAAAAAGAAACCAAGCCAATGTTAAACAAACACAAAGAAATCAAAAGCCAAATCACCCTGAAAACTAACATTCAAAATTGCAGGTGTGCCAGGTTGTTTAATTTTAGGTTTGGGAATTGAGACTATAAACACAGATATTTTTCTGCAATGAAAATATTTGGCTGTCAAAATTTACCTATAATATGTTTTCATAACTTTCATTCTGACTTAACCGATGAAGAACCTAAATACAGCTGTAGGAATACTTACAGACCTATCATATATAAAGAATACTTCAGAAATTATGTAAAATTGCTTTGCAGAAAAATATAGCTGAGACACTTGTATAAAAACTAGAAGGTTGGGGATTAATGATCCTCACTAAATGCACAGTAAAAATCTGAGATTTTATATGGAACTTCATATGGTGGGGAGGTACAGCAACAGATGGCTCATGGCCTGTTTATTCTCAGATGTTTTCAGCTCATCATAATTCCTGATTTCCTGCTGTTCCATCACACTTGAATCTTGTCTGCAAGATGGCTGTGCCATTCTTTCTCCAGCAAAAGTTTGTGTTTTCCGTACAGACTTGACTAGCTCTGAATGTAACATGGAATAATGAAGGGGGTATACTCTGCAGAACAGCTTTCATATCATTAGTGCATACTTTTAAAAAATAATAGATGTATGCTGTTATTGATTAGTATATTTCCTGAACGTTCCTGTTGATGTCAGTAAGAGAGGATTATACAATTATTTAAGACAAAGACATATTAAGACAAAGTGGTTTATCTTCCTGAATGTAATTTACAGGAAATTGGCTTTTGCAATTAGAAAATGTTGGAAAAATTGTATCAGTAACTAAATGATGTAAAATATCTTAAAATTTTGGTACATGTGAAAAGTATAAAAGAGCAGAATGGCTAAAATTTCTTAGAGTTCAAACTGAGAATACAAAAGCTTCCAAGTATGCTTTAACAAAAAGAGACAAAAACCATATCGAAGTGCCATGCAACACTTATAACTGATGGTGCCATTTTTTCTGGCTTTTTTTCTCCCAACACTATGTTAAATTTCTACATATTTTTACTGCTATATTTACCCTTTCACTGTGTTATATCAGTTAAGAGGAAATAGAAATCTGTGGACTTAGGAGCCAGCATGCTGCAATACTTCTTTTTTATGGTCTGAGTGTATATGTTTTGTGTCAGCTGTTCTTGCTGTAAAAACAAGCCATCTAGTCATTAAATGTTTTAGAAGTTTTCTTACATCTCATACCTACAGTGGCTCATTGATGTAGCCAAGTGACTAATCATTTCAAAGTGCAGCTAATTTAGAGTATCATCTGAATATTTAGAACTTTCTGAGTGATAAACAGTTTAGCCAAAATAAGCTTTTTGCAATATAAGAACAAAGAATTGCTGAATTTTATAGGGCAACTGACTTTATATCAATAAGAACAAAAGTTTATGTTATATTTCGTTATTAACTGGTGTCACTCAATTACTGGCAGAAAGAAAGGATAGAGACCTAATCCTTTTCCATGGTTTGGAGTTTTTGGGGTTTTTTTAGTCTCGTGCTTTACACACAAACCAGGCACTACCTGATAAAGATGCTCTTCTGTAAGATAGTTCCCCTCTGTGTTACAGCTTGCATTAGGTTTTCTAATGCTTCTCTTCACTGTTAAACACAAGGGCCTAATTATGGCAGTCCAACTTTCTGATCTTGTAAAACCTTTTAAAAATCCCATTACTGTGTTAGCACCTTTTGAATGTGTAATAGTGACTTATTAATATATTTATGAAGTCTTTCTTGAAATACTAAATTTTTAACCTAGTTTTTAGAAGTTTGCTTTTGCTTTCCTTTCTCATGCTGCTAATTCTCTTAGTCTTATGTTTTTTCTGCTTTAAGAAACCCAGATCAAAGGTACAACATGTATGCAGTGGACTGCTGTTATGGACCTCTGACCATCTTAATTTCATCTTCCTGTGAGATGCAATCTTCAGTCTTGCTATAGAAAATGGTTAACCTACTGATTTTTATAAGCATTACGTTGAGGGTTACAGTGCCACTATTCACAACAAATGTTAGAGCCTGAAGGGGAGCTTAGATGCTTTGAAACCTGTTACCTGGGGACTCCAGGTTGGGAATAAAATGACTCCTGAATATGAGACATGGTGCCCGTAGGAATAGCCAGCACTGAAGGAGATGCAGATGCTCTTTCTGCATGGGATTTACTCATGCTTCTGGTAACTGGTGATTATGTGTGAATGCAACCTGAGAGCCTAAGTGAAGGGTAACTGGAATGCAGGAGAAGGAACAGTGCAAGAGAGCAGGAGACAATGGATGGGAGAAATAGCAGAGTCTGGCACTTGGAGAAGTGCTAGATATCTTTTAGACACTTACTGATAGTATAATGTAAGGACTGACTTTTCCAATAGAGGAATAAGGCAATATTCAAAGCATTTCCATTTGCCAAAGACTGTAGGGGAAAGGAAACAGGTGGCATGCTTGATGCAGCATCTGATTTGACAAAGCTAGCATTTGCTTGTAGAGGCTAGTTCCTTGCTGAATGCTGTTCCTTTGTTATTACTTCATTACACTGTGCTTGTACCACTTGAACATAGCTCTCAGTAAACATTTGCAGAAAGCTTTCAAATCATGTAGCATCCGGCTTTTTGTTGGCTCAGTAATTAAAAAAGAACTGGAGTTTTTTAGCTTTAGTTGTTCCCTACCCTACAATACACTGACTATTAAATATATTTTATTCCCTTTAGCTATTAGCATTGCAAAACAGTTCTAATTGAGTGGATCTTACCTCAGATGCTTTGCCTGATTACTCCATTTGTTCATCTGCTCCAGTGTCTGTTCCTCATATTAAGCTGTGCACCTGGTGTGGCAGAGGACTTCTGCTTCCTCCTGCTCGATTATGGAACAGGGGTAGTCTCTGGAGAGTTCAAAAATCTTTTTCAGATCTGTATCTTATTTATTTATGTATTTAATTTAAAGCTTTTATCTTTCAAAACCAGACTTGTCTGCTTGTTTTGTTCAGTTGAGTGTTAATTGCTGTATAGCAGTTTGTACATTTGGTGAGAACAACTGTGTACTTTGCATATTTAATTGGCCTGAAGTAAAAAGTCATGTTCCTTAATTAATGGCAACAAACAATTCCTCTCTCATTCTGGAAACAGACACTATTTTTATTCAGTTCAGACTGTAAATTTTATTGTTTGTTTAGCAATCATCACAAGATTCAGGGATAGTGACTGAGCCTCTTCTCCAGTTTCAATTTTAACATTTAACAATAGATATATTAAAAGTACTTTAATATATGTTTTTAAACTTACGTTGTACTTAATAGAAATATTATTTATCTGATCAAAATTAATGAGTATTTATTATATCACGATGACCACATTGTGTTACCGTATGCCATGTCATACAATCATGGGAATGAAAGTGTAAAAAAAATACCAGTAGATAAAAAGAGAACATTAAGTAACTCTTGCAGTTAGGTTGATATCCACACACCTTTCCTACTTCTGTGAGTTGGGGATTTTTCCTGCAAAGGCTCTTTCTCAGTATGGTGTAATTGTTCAAGTGTAGAGGAACCTTGGATTTTGTTATACTTGTGTGAACTTGCCTGTTACAAATGTTAGATACATTGCCCCAGAACTCCCAGGATCAGCCTTTGGCACTTTGTAAAGTTTTTTATTGTACTGGCTGCTTTCCATTATTTTTGTACTGAGACCTGTTTAAGGGATACAGTGTATGCTGAAGGATGTGGACATTATATATTGGAATTCTTTATTGGAAGCTCTAGTGAAAATCATTATATCTAGTAACATTTCACTAGATGTAATGATGTACATCATTACATCTAGTGAAAATCATTCCATCATTTTTAAGTAAGCTTACTTAAAAAAATCTTTTTACTGATATTTCAGTTTAAAGATGATTTCTAAAATTCTAGTTTTTTTCTTTTTTTCTTTCAAAAAGTGTTATTTAATAAAATACAAATAATATATTATTGAAATGTCACATTCTGATAATGCTGTAACCAGTTAAGCATCTTTTTCTACCCAAAAGCTTTTTGCTTCTGATGTGTCTAGAAATAGCTTTACTAATTATTGTTAGTAAGATTCTCCTAAAAATCAACTTTTTGCATTAATACCTTTAACTTCCTGTTATGCTGTATGTTTCGGTCAGTTCTTTTTAGATGGGATTTTGAGTTCTGAAGGATGTCTTTACCTCTAATAACATCTTTAATCTTCTGAATAATCATGTTTGGCTTGTAGCCATTGGATTAATTTTGGTTCTGAGTATACATTTGCTGTTAGTTTGTAACATGACTTCACATTAGTTTTCATGCTGTCCATAATTATTTTATCCTTTTATCTGCTTTCTTTAATCTCTCTTTGAAAGACCACTTCTATTTTTTTGTACTTTGTATTCTAAAGCTAAAAATTAGTATAATTTTTTGCCTTTTTTTCCCCTCTGGAATATTAAATCTAATAGTCAGTGTTACATGCTTTGTGTCAGGACTCAGGACTCTTGGAAATTAGGGAGAAAAAAACTCAAACCCTCATAAAGCAGACAAAACCTTGCCAGCTGTAGGGTTCTGACTCAAAGAATTCAGTATGTGTTATATCTCTTTCTCCTCTTTCCATTCCCTGTCCCTGTCCTAACTTGTTCCATGGTTCAGATCCAGAAGATACTCTTCTGCTGTTTGTTTCTTAGTGTGTAAGCATGCAGAAATGGGAAGAAAAAGTTAGTGCAAATGTTGCTTGGATCTAACATTTTAGAGCCCTTCTTCAAAGGCAAAGAAAGTCTGACAAGTAGAACACCTTGTGAATTCCATTAACTTTTGGGAAAATAACAGCCTGCACATCAATTACATCCTTTTTGAAGTGTCTGTGTTAAGAATTTTAGTAAAGACAAATTTTGAGATGGATATCTTTAAAAGGAACTAAATGTTTGTAAGTCAGTATAAGAATCTGGTATTTACTGTTCTTTGCAGTTGTTGAAGCACTGTTGTTTTAATGACTATTGGTTTTAGTGATTTATATTTTTAAAAAGTCATATATAGGGTGACATTAAAGTTTAGAGACTGGGAATGGAAAAGTTCATCCTTTTTCTTGTCTCAGTAACACAAAGGTGCAGGGAAGGAGATAGCTGAAGTTAGCATCCTTTTGGAGGCTCTATACAGGCAGTGGGTAAAAGGAGTGAATGATTGGAAAGATGCTCCTGACTGAGGATTGCACATAAACAGGACCCTTCAGAAGTGGTTACTTGATAGATTATTCACTGAAAACTGTGAAGGGTCTGCTGTGAGGATTTGACTAGTCCTCTTGGGAGAGCTTTGTATCCCTACTTGGCCATGTGGGTATGGTGAGTTTAGAACAAGGTGGGGTTTTTTCCTCTCCAAAGGTCTGTATCATTTCAGACTAATTAGCAGTGCTCTGGATTTTTGAGTTTTCACTGCAATATCTGTGGTTATATGTTCAACCTCCAAACTTGTAAAGTTACCCAAGTTTTAAAGAAATTGTGGCATTTGAGAAGTTTCCTGTGATACATTCTTATTGATGTTAACTTCATCTTTGCTTTCCGTATCTGCTGTGAGTAAGGTTTTGTGGCATGGTGATGACCTGAAAACATGGTCCCCCTAGTCTGGCTGTTTGTGTCTCAGTCAGCTGTGACCTTTTTAGCACATGACATGTGTGGGGTGGATGCACACAGCCTTTTTCTCCTATTGGGATGAACCACCTTTCCTCCCCTTCCCAATAGGGACAAAAGCCCTTACCTTGTGAAAGTAACAGGTGAGGTGCAGGTTGCACATGGATAACATGTATCTGGCTGATGCTGGAAATAAGTCCTGTTGTATTCTCTGAAAATATTAAAATTGTTATTGGAGCCAAAGTGATGCTGGACATTTTGGTTTGCTTTGCAAAATGAGATTTGCCTTTGGTGTTACAGAAGAGAGAGGTCTGGCTTACCCAGGCAGCTTTTTGGTCCATGACTGCTGCCTTCATATGGCTTTCCTTGGAAAAATGTAATTAAGTTGTTGAAGTATACTTCAGTATCTACAGATTTTCCAGACTTTATTTGGGTTTCTGGAACAAGCTTTCCTTAGGCAAAGATGGCAGGTGGAAAGCAGTTTGGTGAAAAATAGCTTGAAATAGAGATTAATGAAGTTGCTTATAAGATTTGACAAAGGCTGTCCTAATATCATCTGAATAAGTAGTGACCCCATTATGTGCTCTAATTTAATCAAGTGAGTTACCTAAACATCTTTGGAGTATAATCAGGAAGCTCACAGGCTTTTAAAATATTTTTTTTTAATTATTCTTATTATTTTAGAAAGTGAAATACTTACATTTTGGTGAAGAATTTCTGCCTTTTTTTATCCCCTTTGTGTAAAGATAAATATATAAATATATCTTTATTTAAGTTTGAGAACACCCCTATGAAGTGGGAGCCCTCTAAAGGACTTTCCATGATGACAGGTTCTATAACTTTTTGGGGGACTGAGGTGAGGGTGGTCATTCTCCACAGCCCCAAGCCACAAAAGAAGCGGTAATGGGCTGTAGCTTTTCAGATGGTTTTAGCATTATAGCATGGTGGTGTATTTAAATTCAATGTTATCTGTTTAACTCTTCCAGAAGCATTGTGTGTCTTGTGGGGATAAAGCTTCATGTGAAAAAAACCAAGAATACGAACTTGGCTCTTTTGGAAAGAAAAGCTCTGCATTTAACTAATTGCATGTATTTTTGAAACTGTCTACTTTGAATTACACTGAACACATGAAATGTAATGAAGCCGTTACTTGATCTTTAGGATTTTAAACATGAATTCAATGTGGATTAGGTATTTCTTTTGGCTTTTCTGTACCATCTGTTTTAAAATATGTCTTAAAACCTGACACAGGCTTCAAGCCCTCAAGAAGACGAACAAGTGGTCCTTGTCAGAACAGATGGAAGTGGAAGGGCGTGGCCTGTCACGGGACCAGCGGAGCCACTGGAGCCGAAAGGAGGACGAAGAAAGCAGCAGATCGTAAGTTTTACAAATCTGAGTATCGAACTGCAATTCTTAAATGATTCTGTAGTTTTACTTTATGATGCCGTAATTAATGAGAATCTTAATCAGAATGTCAGTAGGTAGTTAAAAAGTTCCTTTTGGAAGATGATTGTAATTAAGTATTAGAGTACATATTTATTAAGCATATATTCAGTTTATTTTCAGATTGAATTTCCCTAGGGGTCACTTTAGGGCTTATTTAAATGCACGTTCAAGGAAAAGTTATCACAGTTTCTTAGTTTATATTACATAAAGTTATATAAATAACAAAGATTAGTAGAGCTGAATATTTCCTAATTAAGAAAGATTTTGCTGAGATACTCAGGTCTCAGGGGCTAATTTCACTTCAGTTCTAATAAAAAATATGGCTACTGATGATAATAATAATAATTATGACCTAATCTTTGTAACAAAGTGCTTTGGGGAACAGTAAGAACCTTGGAAGCTGGAGCAGTGTTTTACTCTTAGGATAATTGCTTCCAACAGTAAATATAACAGCACTTTGACCTTTTTAAGATAAGAAGAGATGACACTACCTCATAATTCTAGCAAGGATTCTTGATTAATAGGACAGATAAGTTTGCAACACTGCTGTGGAGAAGTGAAAGACGCAAGAGGGTGAGGAATTTGTCATCATCCTGTTGTTTCCATTTTGGAAAATGCTGTCCTGCTTTATATTAATGACTATTTGCTGTACTCCTTCAGAATTTAGTTTAGTCCTATCCTAAGGGACATCTCTGTTCTCCTATGCACTCTGTCTAAAATGGCAACATTTCCCAGAGGTATCATATTCACATAAGTTTTCAGTACTGTCTGTGATTACTGTGTTTCAGTAATGTCTGTGACTTGACAAAGGCTTTAGAGTTGTCAATAATGAAAATTAATTTTTAGAATATTTCATTTTTATGAACTAATTAACTGTTTCAGTGAAGTACTGTCTATCTTTCCTGAGTGGTAATGTTGGAGCTCTGGTACCTTAAGGATGTTAAGGATATAGTGACTTTGGGAAGAGGCTATATTTTTATTTAGACATACTGATGCAATTGAAGAAAGGGAAAGATGTTTCTCTCCTTAGATAAAATGGAGCTGTTAGCCCAGTTGTTTCAGATCTGCTTAGCTTGATTCATGATTCTTTAAACTTGTTGGAATTGTTAGGGTCAGAATTTTATTGGTGATCTTTTTCATTAGGTTAATATTTATTTTTAATGTGTTTGCTTCCAGATGCCTACTCATGTAGATAAAGAGAGAGTAAGATATTTTCAGGATGATGATAGTATGAACCTGAAGGATTTGGTCAAAAATGAGAAGATGAGAACAGCAGAGGATCAAAACTCACTGTTCATGCGTATGGCATCAAAGGTAAGGTGTTTTGTGTATAACTTCTTTAATGAAGCATGTTATGATTAGAAATATCAGGGAGGATATGAGGCCTGAGTAAAGGGAAAGCCTGGGGGAAGGTGAGGATTTTTTATGGTTACATAATTATGAAGGACTGTCAAAAATAGAGGTAATTGTAAATTGTAGAATTTCCAACTGCAAAGTGAGGATTTTTCTAACATTGTGAAACATCTGAGGTGATTCTTAGGATCCACTTTAGAGTTGCTGGAGAGACATATATATTTCAGTGATGTGAGTCTCCTGTCCTATTTTAAATGCCATCTGAAATGCATTAGTAGTATAAAAGGAAGTAAAATGCCCAGTTCAGACACAGATTATGCTATAGAACTCTCAAATAAAAAGGAAGAGATCCTATCATAGGTATTGAGGCAATAAATTCAGATGAAAGACAGGGTTGATGACAGCAAAATGTTGGCAATCTTGAAGCTGAGTGAGGCCATGACTGTATATTTACAAGAGGCTGTTGATGCTTGATTTGAGAGTCATCATGAGTCTGCAAACATCATCTCAGTGCTGGTATGATTAAAAGGAGAATCAGAATTTTGGAGGTTATAAAAAGGGAGGATTTAGGAACATTTTAAAGCATGTAGTGAACACGTAGTGTACCCATATCTTGAATGCTGCCCAGGCTGATAAAGCATACCCTGTAATCAGGGACACAGAGTGGTGGCCATTTGAAGAAAACCTAAGTAAACAGAATTTCCTCAGCTTGGAGGGAATGTGTGGATGGGTAGGGGCAGGCAGCTGCTAGACTAGAACAATTAGCATAAAAGTTCAATAGATTACAACTATTTTTGTTTCTCATATGGGAAATAGCTACAGACAGAGTTTAACATGAGGGAGTGATTTGAGACTTTTTTTCAGTGAAGAAAGTGATTATAGAACTTGTGTTGTAGAGCATGAAATGCATTGGAGGCCTTAATTGTGGGTGAGAGCAAAAAACGATGTAGCAACTTAGTCAAATATAATTCCATTGCTAAATATTAAATAGGAGATCTAGATAGGTTTTGACTCAGGATTTCCACAGTAAATGCTGAGAGCTGCAAGTGTGTAGCAGAAGAGAGTCAGCTTCATGAGCTGACCACTTATGTTTTAGCCATTGCTTGAGATTGATTTTGCAACATAAAATGGTCACACTGGGTGAGAAAGCAACTGGGTTTAGTATGTTTCGCTCTAAAGGCTTTTTTCCTTTTTGTTTCTTTCGTTTTTGTTTTCTTGTTTTGTTTTTTTTAAGGATAGAATTAAGTAATAATGTTACAAGAATGTAGTGTGTTTCCTAGCCTATGCAAATACTTCATTTTAGTTTTGTAAGGCTCTGAATTCCTGCTAACCTCAGTGAGCTTTGGATCAGATGCTACATAATGTGTTTCTTTTTTGTTACCAGGCAAAGATGTACTACATCACATTATTTTATTAGAACAAGTTTCTTGACTAACCTTTTAAGATTGAGCCATACTATTTATTTACTGGCTTAGTGTATTAGAGCATGTGCTCAAAGTAGATATTTTGTCAAAGCCATTACTGTTGCAATGTCTATATTTTAATGTATGGTACTATAGTCCTTCAGTCCTATGCAATGTCACATTTAGATTTTGAAGGTATTTTTGTTTGGCTTTCATAAAGAGAAGAATCTCAGATGCCAGTTACCATTAAGATCTGAAATACTTCTGCTAGTTTCTGTGCAGGTGATTCCCAGATCCTGTCACCACAAAATGTGTTGCTCTTCCCCGATGGGCGGTTGCTTCTTGATCTTAGATTAAGAAACTGGCTCCTAGGCCTCCCTGGGCTTTCCATATCTGTAGAATGCCTTCTTATTCACAGCATAAGATCAATGTTACCACTGAAGTGTTTGGCAGCAGTCTGAAAAATTTGAGTGTGATCTCAGATATTCTAGATGATTATTTATGTACTTTATAAGCCTATACTACGTGGAGTATCTGCATTATGATCTGGGGCTCAATAAGTTAGTCTTCAAAATTCTTGCATTTCTGCTCAGTGGTTTCAGCTAAGTGTTTTATTCCAGCAGGAAGTCTAGCAAACAAACCTGTTTTGCCAGTTTTAGTTTGATAACATAGTACACAAATTTGACACATACAAATTACTTTCTCTTTCTGCCTTCATTGGAGAAATGAAAAAATTGTCCACAAGAGTTAATCTGTTGTGTTGCAGAAGAGTGGTGGGAGGAAACTGCTGCGAGTGTACAAATGATATCCTACCTATGATGGGAGAAAGGAGATCCTTTCCTTTAAATTCTGTTCAATAATTTCATTCATCTAATCACTGTGAATTGCCTAGGGCACTTTTATTTCCTTCATGGATTTTCCCAGGGCTTCCATCACTTTCCCAGACTATGCCCAGAAGCAGCTTCCAACCCCCTGGCTGTTGATGGTGGAGGAAATAGTCACGGCTCCCACAAATGGGAACAGAATGAGAACGACAGACCAGCATGTTTTCTGGCTTTTATGCAGCTGAATGCTCTGCTCTAGATCAGTGTTACTTTCCTGATATTTAGTGCTTTAATGGTATTTCAGATGAAATACAGGCTAGTTGTTATTGAAGATAATAACATAATTGCCGTTTTGTAGAGAGAGATGGGGATGTTGAAATAGAGCGGTGTAATTCATGAAAGGATTTATTTTCTTAAATGGGACTTGGAAGAAATATCAGTACATAGACCTAAAGTCTCTCTTCATGAAACCTCTGTCTAATCTCATTGGCAAGTGAAAGTCTGTATGTTATCTCATGCCAGCTCAGAATGACAGAGTAAACATCTGCAGTGTTCAAGCCATACTTGTACTTATTGAATCGTTTTCCCACCTCTCCTTTTCTCGAGAGCTCAGTGAGATGAGATGGAAGGATTTTGCTGTCTCCTTGCTATTTGTTTACCTGTTGAGTCTTTGTTTTAAATTTAGATTCTGACTTTTCATTGCCCTCTTGTCCATTCATAATTTTGTAGTCATGGTTCTAAGACAACCCTGCTGTGCTTGAGGCTTTTACCTCCTGTTGCCCTTTGCTTCTGTTTGAAGGTGGCTGATGTGGGTGTCATTTATCTCAGCAGTTTGAAATGCTGCCTTTCCCCCAGCCATCCTATGCATGCTATTATGTCAAATTTATGAATACCGTGAAAAAGGCCCAAATCTTTAATTTACAGTGGTGAAAAAAGAACTTTTTTAAAACTCAACACTAATCTTTTTGATACAAGGAAAAAAAAGCAGGCCTAGAGTTTGATTTGTTCATGTTTCACTGTTATGTCTCAAGGAAAAAACATCCATTTAAATCTCTATTTCTACTTTTTCATTCCTTCACCTTTGAAAGTGGTTTTGGTTCTCACTGTTGCAGAAGCATGACTTCAGGATATAAAAAAGTCAATAAAACATTTGGAAACTGTTTTTTCTGACATTTCTAGAGTACAAAATATGTGTGAAGTCTTAGATTCTCACTACTGATAGCTTTAAGTACCCTGTCTGTAGTTTCTTCAGCCCCTGACTGTTGTAAGTGGTTCAATTTTCCCCAATTCATGCTGTTAAGACTTATGTAATCCTTTCACTTATGTCAATAGATGCTTGTGGGTGTTTAGAGACTGATTCCCAGAACATTACCTCAAGAGAAATTACCTTGTATTTGTATGTATTAATTCTACTAAAGCATTTTTTGCCTTTTTATATTTTACTTAAAGAAGGAGAGAACAATTGATTTGTGTTGTTCATCGGGACATTTTAATTTTGGCCAGAAACTAATTTTATTTTAAAATATATGCAATAATTCCTAAGAGGAATTCAGGAGTGAAAAATCAAATGCTATATTAGCAATGCTGACCTTCCTTTATGGATTTAGCCAAGAGGTATTCTGGTACTACAGGTTTGCAAAAAGGAAATTTGCATGTTGCCTTTCCTTGCTTGTGTAAATGGAAAATTACTTTCAGCCTTATCATTTTTACTTGCTGTGCAAATCTACCTGTTCACATTTTTGCATTTCCATCATCATAAACCAAAATAATAGTCCTGAAAAAATCTTAGAAGCTAAAGTGAAAAATTCAAAATGCTGCTGCTGCTGCTACTGTTATGTAATGAACCTTTTTCTTCTTCTTCACATGGTGAAGCAATTTTAGCTCAATATTTAATAGACATGATAAAGGCAGCAAAGCTCTGGTTCCCTGTTGCTTTTTACATTTACTTAAAGATCATGTGCATGGTTTGCTGTAAAAAATTATTGCGATAACCCAAGAGAAATAATTTCCAGCACCTTGTTCTGCTACATTTCAATTCAATGCACTTAACATGCTTTTGTATATGTTGTGTGGGTACAAAGTTAAAGCTGTTCCTGCATGTGGAAACAAATCAACAGCAATGACAGCTGGATTAGGGAAGAAAACCTGGGAAGAGTAAGAATAGTGTAGATGCAGCCCATATTAAATGACTGCATAAGCATTTAGGATTCTTCCAGTATTATGTTAAAATTACAAGATATGTTGCAAATGAAGACTTGTGCAGGGCAGTCTTTCCTAGATATTAAAATTATGGCCAGGAATTAACTGCAAAGTGAAATGCTAATCAGAATTTTAATAATAGAAGTCTATGGCTGAAGGTATTTTTGTTTGGTTTACATTTTATGTCATTGACTTTATATAAAGTTTTACCTGTCCTAACAACTAACTATAGAAAAATCTAGTCTTCATTTCAAATAGCAGAAGCAAAAAGGAAGTTGGTCCCTAGCCATTGAGCAGTCCTCTGTCATCTGTTTTTTGCTTGACTTCTGCTGCTCAGAGGTAATCCTGAACTACCTTGCTCACTGACATGGTGGGTAATCTTTCCTTGTCAGTGGCACAGGCCTTAAAAGCACTCTGTGCACTGGTATCTTAAAATGCTTTGATACTAAAATTTTATTTTGCTTAAAATATTTAAGTATTTAAAATATTCTTTAATTCAGTGTGATGATAGGTTTTGAAAATGAATTATTTGAGGAATTAAACCGACAAATTCAAATGTCTGTGTTCACAGTGAGACTGGAATTGTAATAAGGTTTACATGGTAAAATTCTGCCTTTGTTTGTCTTAAGCAAATACTATTTGAGATCAGAAAAGCTTTTCTGAGGTGATTTTGTTGTTCAGAATAGGTGCTAAATGCTGAATAAATTTAAATGTGACGAGATGTATTCTTATGTGTCTCAGGTTTGTATTCTAAAATAATAGATTATTCTTCTTTGCAGTTTCCTAAAATATATTATGATACAACATTCCACAAATATTAACTCTGTCATTTAAAGACGTCAATGTTGCCATGACAATTTAAACCCAAACTGATACATTTTATACAATCTATAGACTTTTTTTTCCCACAAATTTTTCAAGCAGATGCAGTTTTATTAGCTTATATGGAAGTAACTCTAGCTATGATTGCGTTAGCAAGGAAACAGGAAAAGCAGAAGTTCAACAGTTGCATACAAATTGAAGCAAGAAAATAAGCAGAAAAGAAACAGTACAAAAAAGCTGAAAATAACTCACACTGGAACTTTGCAGGTATCTTTTATTCCTCTGCTAATTGTGTTTAATAGAATTTCCCATTTCATCCTCAAATTTCAAAGGAAATTTGAAGAGGGGAAAAAAGTATACTTGAGGTATTATACAAGTATAATCTCGATCATTAGGAGTTCTGTCTCTTAAGGTTTCCTTTCAGTACCACAATGACATGAAATTCTTTAGCAGGGCTTTTTCTTGGAAGGGGCCACCCAAAAAGCAAGTAACAGCAGCAGAGGGAGCAGTAAGAGACACAACGTGCAGCATGCTTGAGGTGGAGCGTGTAGGAAGCCAGCAGTGTATAAAACTCTGGGGGTTTTACTGTGGAACACAAAAAAAGAATTGGTTTAAAATCAAGCTATGAGATATGGTTCCAGTGGCCTGAACATAAGTTGGCAGAAAAATGAAACTGACCCTGGAGTGTACCTTGCACAGATTTGCAAGAGTTACTTCAGGAAGTAGCCCCATGCCACGGTGCCTGATGGCTTCACTAACGTAACTAATTAAAAAGGACTTCAATTATTTTGTAAACAGAATGCTATATAATGAAATAATTCATGTAATATATTCATATTATTCATGGTAATTATCATGATAAGGATTTAATCAGAAAATACAACACTGTAATTTTTCCCTCAAATCATTCTGATTTATGCATAGTCAGATGCTGATTTCTTTCTAAACTCCTCTGCTGAATGGTTAGAGGTCTCATCCCTTTTCTTGGGTTTTAGCCACATTTGCACTGTACTTGAGCTGTCCAAATGAAAGCCCAGAGGGCTCCTGAGAGAAGTTTGGATGCCTTCGCTGACTGCTGTTTAAATGTTTGTGTATTACAGGCCTCTCTTGGCCAGGGCAAGCACAACTGTGATTCTTCTCTGTTGGTTAAACAAAAACTGCATCCTGGTTGTGGAAAATCAGATGGGTGGTAGAAACAACATAGTTGCACAATTATGCTATGAGATGTGGGAGGCCGTGTCATTTTGCCTGGTGCTAAGAGTCCTAAAACTGCCTTTGTGTCCTCTGGTTCATCAGTGCTTGCCAAAAGAGAAGGGAAAGCTGGGAAAAAAGAGGGTGTATATGAAGGAAGAAAGTGGCAGATAAGCCCAGAATAAAGAAAAGTGAAGTAGGAAGGACAAGACTGGGGACTGCAGAGCTGATCTGTCTTATGAACATATCAGTTTAGCACAGCTCTGGGCTTTGGTCAGTATCTGGTAGAGACAAGGACTTCAGGTGCATTGCCCTTATAGATACCTGAATTTCCTTTCTTAGCTTTAGGTAATTCAGTGATATACTGTAGGGTATCCAATTTTAAACTGCTAGAATTACTTCCTGCTTCTTTCTGATCTCCATGCAGCACCTGAGCAGCAAGGGTGATACCAAAAAATACCAATCATGGCAAGGGAACTAAATACACAACTTCCAAAATGCATTGGCTTTCATGTTTAGCAGGTGTGATGCTGCACCTATGATGCAGAACAGTAGCTTTCCAGCAGCTCTAATACATCAGTTTAGTTCCTTCTCTGGATGTGCACTAGCTCTGTCTTTTGCATGGAAGAATATATGGACAAAAGAAATCATTTTTTAAATGATTACTTGGTTTCCTTCTGGCATTTTAGAGAATGATTTCTTCTTGTTCTTTCAATTCCCCTTTAACTTCTTTTTGAGAGATTTAGTTATAGCTAAATAATGCAATTGTCAGAAGTCACGGGGCATTTTATTGTACAAATAGAAGTATAAGTGTTTTAAAAGAGGGATGGAGCACTTCAATGAAGATAGGCTGAGAGAGTTGGGATTCAGCCTGGAGAAGGCTCCAAGCAGACCTTATAACACTTTCCAGTACCTAAAGGGGGATTAGAAAAGAGAGGGAGAGCAACTTTTCACACAGGTAGATACAACAAGGGCTAATGGCCCCAAGCACAAAGCGTAGATTTAGTTTAGTTGTTTGGAAGAAATTCCATACTTTGAGGGGCATCAGGCACTGGGACAGGTTGCCCAGTGAAGCTGTTGTTACCCCATTCCTGCAGTGTCCAAGACCAGACTGGATGGGGCCCTGAGCAGTTTGGCTTAGAGGAAGGTGATCTTTAAAGTCTCTTTCAACCTAAACCATTGTATGGTTTTATGATCTGTTGGTCATGACTGTACCGGAAGAAGCAAAATCTGGAATTTGGACACCACCTACTTTATAAAAGTTTGCTACTTTGTATGTAAGAATTTCGCTTTGGATCCCAGGTATCATGTTGTATACAGCAATTTATCCATCTTGAAGAGAGGCTTCTTCCAGACTGCTCAATAAGATTTTAAGATTTATTATATTTAATAAGATTTTATAATTATTTATTTTTATAATTATTATTTATTTTTATTGTGATTATTTATTTGATTACTATTTATTATATCACGAGGGATTATGTAGAGTATTTTGAAAAGTACTAATTTTTAAAAGAGGTTGTGTGTCACAAACCAGGAATTTCCATGACTATTTCTAAGTGCAAGCAGAGCGAAGTAGTAATGTTATTCTGTGCTACGTGTGATCTTCCTGACAGCTAAAGTGTTCTGATTTCCACTCCTTCTTTCCTCTCTAGTCTGCCAACTGTCATGTTTCCTGTGTATTTCCATTCTCATGGCAAAATTTTTATTTAAAAAACTCCCAAACTTTGTGTTTAGTAATAACAAAATACTGCTATACTCTAAGCAGTGCTTCTGCTGCAGGTCTGACTTTACCTTTTTAATGCTTATATGACAGAAGAATAGAGACTTGATTTTAGACACTCAAACAATGACATATTTTTTCTAAATCTCAGGAATCTCCTTTACAGCATTACAGTAAGACAGAAGAAGAATGGAGTTGAACTCTTGAACTGTTGATTTTAGTCTGCAGTGCCTTCCAGTAGGAAATGCACATAAGCAATTAAGTGTGTTATAGCTGAATAAAGTAATATTAAGGAGGCTCCTCCTCAGTTGTTGGTAAGGAAAGTACTGAGCATATTTAAAATAAGGTATTGATCTGTGTTAGAGAACTGCAGTATTTGGGAAAAGCAAGAGCTGTTGTCTTTTTTGAGAAAAGATACTTATGTACTCTAGCAAAAAAAAATTCTGTCCTCTTTTTTCTTTTCTCTCTTATTTTTT
>VXBQ01009109.1:279923-388431 GCA_013400175.1 Phainopepla nitens | reverse complement strand
TTTCTTTTTTTTTTTTTTTTTTTAGTGTCAGATTATCTACAGAAACTATGCCTAGGATATTTGGAAGAATTTCTTTAGTTTGGAGACTGTGCTTCAGTTATGATGGCATGCCTTCCAAATGCCTTCAGTTAACATTAGTCCTTTGCTAGGGTTACCCTAGTCAGTATCCTAAAATATATTAAGATTTGTTGTGGCGTGCAACAGGTGCACTCAGAAAGACTGTATTGAAGGCAGAGACTGTTTTCTTCCCAAAAATTGCTTACTCCTGTTCACTTGGTAAGAATAACCGTTGGCATATTTTCACAGAATGTGAGTATGAAGTGCAGAGTCGTAGTCTAGTTATTTCACAAAAGATGATTTGATGGTAGTTGTAAAGGAGAGGAGGAGGAGCAGGGAAAGGAAAATATATATGATATAAATTATATATAAAATTGTGCATCTATTTTAAGATAGCTGAAGTCGTGTCAAGATAATATTGAAATACCTAGCCCTTAATTGAAATGGAATATTGTAATATATTCTTCTCACTGCTGTCACACATCTGTATTTTAATATCTGTGCTAAGATTGTGTATGACTGCTCTCAGGAGAGGTACCTGATGATTCCATCTGCAGCAGATGCCATATGAAAGGGAGAAATGCTACTGCTTATGTACTTTATGCTTTTCTCAGGGAAGGATACTACAAAGAGCTAAGTATCTTTTTCTTGCTACTTTATAAATACGTGCCATTTTTTCTGCATATCTTTTCAGCTCATGGAAAAAACTGACAGAGAGTACTACACTCTGGATGACATGTTTGTTTCCAAAGCAGCCAAGAGAGCGCGCAGTGGGGAAGAGGAGGAAGTACAAAGAAGAAAAGCGATCCGTGAGCACCAGCAACTGGCTGCATGCATGGAAAAGTGCCCCTACTGCTTTGATAGCAGTGAACTTTCTAAACATCTTATTATTGCAATTGGCACCAAGGTAAGAAAACAGCAATTTAACACAAATGTAGAAATAAAAAAGAAATGATGTTAGAGTGTTTAAAATTAGGAATGAAATTGCTTCTGTGGAAGGATTTATTGTTCTGCATCTTGCTTTCCTTGCTCTTTGAGTCGATTCCACAACTTTATCAAGGGTAAGGAGTAAAAGGATATAAATCTGTCATGAATTTTAAAGCTAATCTTCGATGTCAGAAATTTACGCTTATAGAAGACAGGAGTAACAATGAAGGATCTCAGTGCAGAGGTTAGACTGTAGGTGCATTTGTGGAAGACTAAATCACACTTCACTGGAGGAAATTTGAACTGGTGAAGAACTATATCTTGATATCAAAGAAATTAGGTGGAGAATTCCATTTTTAAGCTTAAAATCCCTTAAAACAGACAGAAGTTTGGTTTGGAAACCTTTCTGCTTCTGTTAATGCTTTTGAAAGTTGCATAAATATTTGGATTTATAACATCTGAAATACTTCAATATGGCCTTTTTTGTCTTTTTTTTTCTACAGTTTTCATTTTTAATTGATATTTTCATTTGATCTGAAACTCTTTATAGGTAAAGGAATTAGGTGCATAGATATGTTTTAAGGTACATTGCATTCCTTTTTAAAAGAGATTTTATGTATATATACAGATATTAATACAGATGCATAGCTATGTGTATATATGTGTATATAATCTGTATTTATCTGTCTAATGGATAGATAAATATACAGGTTATCCTGGTTTTGGCTGGCATAGTTAGTTGTCTTCCCAGTAGCTGATACAGTGCTGTGTTTTGGATTTAGGAGGAGTGTAATGTTTATAAGACACTGATGTTTTAGTTGTTGCTAAGTAGTGCTCAGGGACTCTTCTGCTTCTCATACTGTCCTGCCAGGGAGAGGGCAGGAGGGGCACACAAAGTTCAGAGGGGACACGACCAGGACAACTGACCCTAACTGACCTAAGGGATATTCCAGACCATCTGACATCATGCTCAGTGGATAAACTCAGGGGAAGGTTGCCCAGGAGCCAGTGCTTGGGAAGTGGCTGGGCAGCAGTTGGTGGGTGGTGAGCAATTACATTGTGCATCACTTGGTTTGTACGTTGTTGTTACTATCATCATCGTTATCTAATTTCCTGTCCTTTTAAACTATCTTTATCTCAACCCAGAAATTCTACTTTTTTTCTGGGTTCTCTCCCCCTATTCCACTAGGAACAGGGAGTGAGTGAACAGCTGTGTGATGTCCAGCTGCCTGCTGGGTTAAACCATGACACAGAGTAGCATTTTAATATATATATATATTTATGTGTGTATCTGTGTGTATAAATGTATGTATATACATATATATGTATATATGTGTATATATATATACACACATATTATTAAAAAGGCATACAGCTATGTATCTGTATTAAGAAATACTGAGATGCACTAAACAGTGTGATTTCATAACAGCTCTGATACCAGTTGGTTTATAAGGCTGATATTACTGCCTGCTGGTGGAACTGCTCTCTGGATACTACTGGTTTGTTTGAGCTACTGGTGGGTACTGGGCCCTTTTAAAAAGCATTAAAATTGCTAATACCTTGCTGTAATTAGTAGCTAATAGCTTCTGTTGGTTTGAATTTAGCAAATGATGAATTTCTTAACCTCAGCAATGGGAAGGTTTTTGATGCTGGAAAACTGGGCACTTGAGTTTTTGTTTGCTTTTCCTAGGTGTACTTATCTCTACCAAGCAACCAGTCCCTTACTGAAGGTCACTGCCTGATAGCCCCTCTACAGCACCATACTGCAGCCACTCTTTTGGATGAAGACATCTGGGAAGAAATCCAGGTCTGCTGAGAAACTATCTCCTGTTCTAACACTTCTGTAAAATAAATTTTTTGTGGATAATAATATCCTTGTCATAAATATGTATTTTCGTAATTTGCAGTCGGACAGCTCTATTCTGATTCTGCTAAAGGGCATAAAGTTCTTGCATTGTGGATGAAAATTAGTGGTCAGATATAAACAGGAAAGAGAGGCAGGGTAAATACTGAAGCAAATTTTCGATTTATAAGTACTAGAAGAAGTTTCCTGGAATGCTGCAGAACATGTATCCGTAGAGGTCTTTGAAACCATGTTAGAGGAATGTCTATTGAAAATGAAGTGGGTACAGCTGATCCCTTTCAGAAGATAGAATCGCTGGCTTCGTAGGATTTTCTTGGGAGTGCCAAGGAAAAGAAAAGAATTGTCAGAGCAGGCAGATCACTTAAAATGAAATACAAATATGTTGTTTACAAATCTTCAGGTTTTATTCTGTTTTTGGGTGGATATCAATTAAAAGAGAACTAGCTTACTCTTCAAATCAATGAGATCCCTGTTCAAGTCCCAAGTTTCTAACATTTTTGAAAGGAATTATTAAAATAAAGTGCCAAACATGATGGGTTGTGCTTTCCAACTATCTTATGAAGACATTTTGAAGATTTTGAGTTCTGTTTTCTTTGGAGATCAAAAGTCAAGGGAGGATGTAACAAGCTTCTGCCTAAGAGATTGACTGTGTTTGTCAATCCCCCACCCCCTGCCATCAGGATTATTACAAGGGGAAAAAAAATTGCAACCTCTTATATTGAAATATTGGAGACTAGAGAAATTGAAATATCAGACTAGAGAAAGGTTTCATTGTTGTAGTTGCTGAGATTTAAAACCAGCATCATTTATAAGTTTGTAATAATTCAAATAACGTTGGTCTTGCCTGAAGTCTGGCAGATGGATTCTCAAAATTGCTCCCCACATTGAGTCTCATGTCTGATGTTGTTTCATATAGTAAATTGTGCTCCCTTCCAGCCAGGAAGGAGTTCTTTTGCATATGACAGAAATGCCTAAGAAAGTTGGACAAGAAACAAATAAGTGCAACAAGTAGGATCAGGAGGAACAAAAGAGAATATGGAAAAGTGATAAATGAGTTTATCCTAGATCTTCTGTTTACCCTAAGCTCTTAACTAAGCAATTATGACTTCTTAAATTGTGTGAGAAAGAAAATAGGATAAGGAAAAGATAAGCAAATACATTCCCCGTCTTTAGCATTAGTCTTTTACTTGCTAGAAAAGGCAACTAGTTGCTAAAACCATTCTCCTTTGATCCTGTGAATATATTCATAGACAGCTTAGATGTTTCTTTGCAGCCACGCGTTTTGGAAAGTGATGGATATATGACTTTTTTTTCCCTCAGCCTCTATGTGTTACAGAAGAAGGAATCTGGAAAGCTTTAGAAAGAGTATAGGCAGACAGTCAATGACTAAAGTAACTTTCTGATGCCAGAGACATATTTTTTATTACTGTTGAAGGGAAAAAAATCACCACACTTTAAATATTCACAAAATGTTGTATGAAGTATATGTTTTAGCTAACTATTTTTGCTGGGGTTTTTCTAAAGGATATATTGGAGTAAAGCAAAAAGAGTTCCTTTCAAGCTCTTGAATTTAACATGTGTAGTTTAGACACTGATGTGTCACCAAAGCAAATATGCATGGAATATTTTTAATATTAAAAGATATAGATCTTTACACATTCTGTGTTGACTGAACTGTTGCATGTATTAATGTTGTGGGCATCCAAGCATAAGCCAAGCCTTCCTATTTCCCCTTATGGATGGTTTTCTCCTTTCCAAAGCTAATGATTCTTGATGCTTTCGCCTGCTCAGAATTTGGAGGAAAAGTGCAATTAAAAAAAACGAGAAAATGCAACTGGGGAAAGTTAGGTAACATCTGCTGATATTCTAGGCTTTTTGGTGGATTTGTATTTCAGTTAATACTGCAGGGTAGCAGCTGTAAGTAATAGTCTTTCTTAGCCTTTGGTATCTCACCACATTGCTTGCTTCAGTGTGTTTCAGAAGTAGAGGTCTAGTGGCTGGAGTGACAAGGAGAGGACAAAAAGTTGGTAATCCAGAGTAGCCCGTCACTCTGCGCTGTAGAGTCCCGTATCAGCCGTGGAACACTGGGCAGAGTCTTCTGGCTGTAATTCATCAGTTGCTTTAGGGGAATGATGGCAGCATTCTCCTGTCACAGCACAGAGCAGCTCATTAGTGAGGAAGAATTCAGGGCACAAGGGCCTGCTTTGAAGAGCTTAAATGCCTGTTTAGATATATATTTGGCCACATTTCCTAGACTTTTAGTTGGATTCATACTGAGCAAGATGACAAAAGGATGGAGAGCTCAATTTCTAGTCCTGTTGCATTGAAAACCAGGTAGTGATTTTTTTCCTTCTATTTTACTTCCATACTTGCTGATGCTGATAATGTGTATTTGTTTATGTATGTTTGATTCATCATTTACATTAAGATAAGGAATCTTAAACCTTTAAATGGGATTAGCCTTTTAGTGGTGCTGTTTGTACTTCTGGGCATTGTTAATTGGGAAAAAATATCAGTGCAAAAAGGGCTACCTATGAATTATGTGAGTCTTATGGCTATGGTACCTTGGTCTATGAGGCTCCTACCGTTTCAGTGATTTCTTCCCTTACACTGTGGAAATGGTATAGAAGCATGTGTAAGACAAAAATCTTCATTTTTAAAATGCATTTTTCAAGATCTTGATAAACTTTCAGAAACATTCACCCTATCAGAATGTTAGATCTTTTGTGCACTTGAAAATGAGTTTGAATGACTCTCAGAAATCATCCCTTGTTCTTGATAGTTTATTCAGCATCTGAACACTGTAAGCTATAGAATGATGCTCTTGCATATCTTGGATGCAGATGCCAGCTATCAAGAGCCAGGGAGCAGCCAGAGCCAGCTGCTCTGCAGTAAAGCAAGTCAGGGGTTTAAGGTGATGGACAAGGCAGGTGAGGGAGGTCATCTCATTGGCAAGGCACACTCCCATGGTACCAGGCCAGGAATGTTCCCATGGTAGTAGGCAAGGTCATCCATGGCCCTGTGATGGCCAGGCAAGTTTACAGTGATGACTTAGGTCTGAGAAGAAGTCAGGGCCAAGACCTGCCAGGTACCTGGCTGGGCACAGGCAGCCTTGAAACAGCTCAGGCAAGGACTGAAGGAGACAGCCTGGACTTCATTGCAGCTCCTGAGTGACAGGGGGCCAAGTCCACACTTCTCACCACTCTTTGCTACCCCATCTCTTTCTGCTGGATCTGATCCAGTTCACAGCTGCAGCACATCAGAGCTTCCCACCTTCCCACATGGGCAGCCAGAGCCCCAGCAGGTAGGAGAGGCTGCAGGGCCTCCTGGATGTGTGCAGGACCCTGACACCGGAGCTGTCAGAATTGTTAACTGAAATACACTTTGAATAGGTGCAGCACCTCATCCCTCTGACAGGGAACTGGTAAACATATTTTGAGGCCACATGTATTGAGTATTACATTTGGTTTGCTTCCATACAAAGAAGATGGTAAAGATGGTGACTTTATTTTTTGAGGCAATTATTAATATTTTACATAAAGATCAAGCATGCCTCATGAAAATACTTTTTTTTTTTTTTTTTTGTTAAACTGTATGATTGGAAGGAGTAGTAAAAGGGTAATTGTAACTATAGTCAATAAAAGCCAGGTCATTACCTTCTTAGAAATTGCAAGCTTGGGACATACTGTTAAAGCCATATTGTTTTATGGAGCACTACAGTTAAGAAGTTCAACATAGTTTCACTTTCAGCTGTAAAAATACGTGGTATTTATTAAAACTAAGTTTGTAGTGTCAATTATAGTGTGTATTTCAAAATAGTTTCGTAGATTTCCTATGGTTTTATCATAGGAAATATAATTAATATTAAATTAGTAAATAATACAACATTTTCCTAGTATGATTGCTGCTGCTTTCCATTTTATTGTTAATTTATTACAAATATAATATGCTAGTGAAATAATACATTATATCTGAAGGTTCTGCAAAGTTAGTTTAAATAACACTTTTTTTTTTTTTTTTTTAAACAGATGTTCCGAAATGCATTGGTGAAAATGTTTGAAGCTAAAGACTTGGACTGTGTGTTCCTAGAAACAAACATGAGCATGAAGAAGCGGTATCATATGGTATATGAATGCATTCCTCTTCCAAAAGAAGTAGGAGATATGGCTCCAATCTACTTCAAGGTACATGAAAATGTTTTTTTTCTGAAGTCATTTGAATGTATATATCATAGTTCATCTATTTCTGGAAAACATTTTTGATACTAAAGTGTTATTTTTGAAAAGATGTATTCTTTGATCCTTCTTCTGGATCTATTCTTTGCTAATATTCCTTGGTCTTAAAATAAGCAGTGTGAAATAATTCATTTTTTTAAGTAGTCAGTGGAAGAGCTGTTTTTCACTGAGCATTTGTCCCAAGTCTGACTGGGACTTGGAAAATACTAGAAGAAGATGAGAGAATTGTAGTCTCTTGAAGTGCTTTAGGGATTGCAGTACTTCTTACTTGAGTCCTGTAGTATAAACTTAAAACACAATACTTGTGCTTTGGCAAACATTAAATGAGAAAATAATGTTACCTATTTTAAGAAATACCAACGTAGATATTGTTTCATCCCAATTTTATTTCAGTAAGCCCAAATTTTACATGTGTCTTAGGCCTCTGATGAACATTCTACAGCATGGTAGATATTTCTTCTGTAGCTTTTCTGGTCTCTTTTCCCTGACCTTTTAAGAAAAGGTTCTTTGAGGCTTTTGCCTGGAACTGAGTCCTTTCAGCTTTCAGCAACTGACTCATTATTTGCCTTTTATAAGTAAATTATTTTATTTGATTTTTGAAATGCTATTTATGCTTGCTGGAAATAATGTGATTAGGTTTTGATGAAGTCAGGCAGCAGTATGGTGAACAACAAATACAGTAATTTTTACCACATTTGAAATCCTCCACCTGTTAGATCTAACTGCTGTGCTTTAGATGCTGGTAAAACTTGTAAAACTTGTGTTTTCATTGAATACTCAAGGAAAGAGAACAAACAAGATTTAAGGCAATGTCATTTACTTTGGAAGTATCTCCCATTAAAATGCACAGCAAATGAAATTTAAAAGGTACCTACCCTACACTATACCCAGTTCCATACTATGGAGGATGCAGAGTCAGCTTTGGGTTTTTAGGGGCAGTCATTCTTTTAAGCTAGATTCTTCTCTTAGTGTTTAAAAGAGAAAGAAGGCTAATTTAAGTGTAATGGATTCATAAGAGGTTTTGTATGGGGTGAGTAAAAAGAGAATGTGACCTTTTATTTGAAACTCGAGTGAAGCAGAACTTAAATGAAAATAAAAAAGAAACAGAGGAACTGAATTGGATGGGTCTGAAAATACTATATGATGTCTTTTTAAAGTAGCTTGTTGAAATAGTAAGGTTACCAAAAATAAAGTTACTTCGTTAAGAAGTAATTGTTACTTGCACTACTACAATATACGTCGCTACAGTTATTTCTTCTTTTGTTGTATGAAAGATATTTTCACCTTTAGATAAAATCATTTTACAGAAAGCTATAATGGAGTCTGATGAAGAGTGGTCCATGAACAAGAAGTTGATTGATCTTTCTTCAAAAGATATTCGGAAATCTGTAAGTAATGAAGTGTTTTGTAACCTGAATTTATCATCAAGTTCTTCTAACATTTTTCCATTATTAACTGTTTCAAAGAGAGAAGAAAGGGAACACAATTAGATTAGTGCATCAGAAGATGGCATAGATATGAAGAGAATTACCAGTCTGCCTTCTTAACTGACATTAGGGAAAAGATTCCTATTTATTTCAACAATTGGTGAACTAAGCTGCCAGCATTAGTTGAGAACAAAGCTGACACTTTGAGGACGTGTACTGGCATAATTTTCTTGATTAACTTTAAGAATTAAGGTAGATCAAAGATTTGCAAATTACTTTCCTGGTACAAATATGATGTGTCTTTTTCATTAACCTCAAACAGCTATTTGTGTTGCTAAGTTTATGAAGTGAAAATATAAATAGCATTAGGAAACTTTTTTTTGTAAAACAAGGAAACACTGTCTCCTGGATACTGAGATGAAACATCTTTATGTAAACAAATCTTAAAGGAATAATGCTGGATCTCTTAGGTTCAAAGATTGTTCTCTCATTTTAATATTGAGGTGGAAGGTGTGTATTCTATACCCATATATTTTTGTTGATAGTATATATTTAGTGAAGGTAGGCCAGTTTTCAGATTAAGTCAGGACAGTTCTTTACATTAATACAATGTATCTGAACATAAATTGTTGCACAGTTGTGTGATTTTAACATTATTGTAGGGTAAGAAATGTCTGTAGGCTTTTGGAAGATCGGAGAGTGTGGTTTAGAGACTGAGTTGAGGTTTGGGAATTTGTAGAGTTGCATTGGGAGATGGTGGTACCTGGCTGGAAGCTCAGACATGTCTGAGATATCACCTAGTGTGATGGATTGGATGCAGAAATTGTGAGAAATAAGACAAAGCTAACCTTTTCTTTAAGGTGTCAGCTGCCACCCTGTTTTTTGTTATTCAATGTTTTTTTAAAAGTCCATTTAAAGTGTTAAGTGTTTCTTGCTATGCTACATTGCTCCTCTGTATTTAATCTTAATTATTTTTAGAGTCAGTATTTCAAGCAATATATGGAACACACCTCCTGAAAGTTGTATGGTTATTTGCACTGTAGCAGAGGAAATGCTTCTGAATTGGAGGCTTTGTAAATCTTACTGGTACAGAAACATCCTCAGCAATTAAAGGAGTGAAAAATAACTTGTTGCAATGAAACAGCAGAAATTACTTGCAGTACTGTAGCAATAAATGGATCCACTTCTGTTAGACTGAAAGGTCTTTGTTGTGGCAGATATCCAGCATCTCCTCTGCAGGCTGACAGAATTATTAAGTTGTCTGATTTGGCAAGTTAAGGATAACATCCATCCATTCTCATAAAGGGGGGTTTCTGGTAATCTGTTGTCCAAAAAGGTGTTTCCCCTTTCCCCAGAGTGTCAGCTTTTTCGCTGAGTAAATATTTCTTATTACCAGTAAATATCTTGTCTTTAATAAATGCACCTTGCTAGTGATTGTCTTAAAATTTCTGTTAAACTTATGTAATTCAGAGATGTGGAGTCAGGGAGGCATTTTGCCCACTGTACACACTGCTGCCAGTGTCCCCATCTCTTACCTGCTATTCCAGCTGTGGCCTCTGGAAGTTCTGCCACCCCAGTTGTCCTTTCTTCAGTGTATTTTTGTCCAGTTGCTGTGTGTTGGTATTTTACCTTATCTGCTTTACTATTGTTTTACTCTTTCTCTGTTGCAATTTTATCCTACATGTAGTTGGTTTGAGAGGTAGTTTAAAATAAAATGTGGTAGTATCAACTGCAAAACCATGTTCAAATTCATTCTCCTGTGGGGAGGTTAACTGAATGCTAACAATGTTTGTTAAACATCTGAAAATGTGGTTTTGCATGTGTAGGTTCCTAAAGGCTTGCCGTACTTTTCTGTGGACTTTGGCCTTCAGGGAGGATTTGCTCATGTGATTGAAGATCAACACAGTTTTCCTCATTACTTTGGAAAGGTATTGTTATGTAAAAGATTAATTTACCAATTATACTCTGTTTTGGAAAATTTAAGTAATTAAACCAAGAGGCTGCCAGAACAGTTACTTTGATGTACCCTATCTCAGTTTATTATCTGTATTTTCTTGATGAGTCATTGTAACTTGGCTTGTTGAATGAAGCAGTTGATTTTTTCACTAGCTGATACCGAGATCGTGATTCTAAATATGTGTTTCTTGAATCTACTTTGGAATGTTCATGGCCATAGTATTGATACATAGATGTGCTGACACCTGCTTGTATCAATTAGTGTGCATACACATACAGACTCACAGACAACTCCCACTAAAATCCTTGTGTGGTTGAATTGCTACTCATGGTATGTATAGTGTAAAATGTATATACAGGGAGAGCTGTAATAAATTCTTCCTTGCTTCATTATGTCACAGAAAACGTCTTTTGAAAGAGTCGGTGTTGCAAAAACATGAAGAGTGATTGGGGAGAGATATAACCCTAGAAACAGCAAAGTGGGCAGTTTTCTTTCTCTGAACTTAGCTTAATCACAAATGCACTAATGCATTAACAGTCTTGCAATGTTAGGATATTTAAGCAGTACATCAATGTGCTATGCTTACAAAAATTTTGCTGAGGCAGCCATCTAACAACTGCAGTTCTATGTTTAAATTGGTATATCTTTCAGAATTTCAAGTTTTAATTAGCACTTGAAGAAAATGGACAATCTCATAATTTGAAAATACATATTTCTTTATTCTGTGGTAAGACAGTGCTAAGCAATATGGTAATTTTGCATTTATCATTATCTATCTTACTTTTACTTGCAAAGGAAATTATTGGTGGCATGCTGGACTTGGAACCACGGCTCTGGAGAAAAGGAATCAGACAGAACTTTGAGGAGCAGCGGAAAAAAGTGTTGCAGTTTGCACAGTGGTGGAAACCATATGACTTCACCAAAAAGAAAGAATGAGAACAACCTGGAGTCAAGGACTATATAAGCCATGAATTACGCTAGAGGATACTTTAGATGTTAAGAATAACACCAATGTGTTATGTGTTGCTAACATATTTTAAAATATAGGATATTGTTTAATTGCTGATGATCTTGTGTCTGTTTTGGACGCTGGATCACATGTACCTGCAAGCCTGAAGAACCAGATTTGTACAGTGAGTTTAGTCTTTCCTTTTTCAGCTGAGCCAACAGGATAATATCCATGTGGCCATTTGAGTTCTTAAAAATGTAACTCTTGCTTTTGGAGTTTTTATAATCTTTGAGACAACTGATATTTTTTTTATATTGTATTAAGGCAGTGCTTAATTATCATGGTGAACTTTTGTCAAAAATGGTGTACATTTTAAGAACATTTTGATTAATACAAATACATTGCTGCAGAAGGAAATTGTACAGGAAATAGTCTTCTGATTTTGTGTCCTTGTGGTCTTTAAACTGAGGTCATCGCAGTAACACAAACATTCACAAAGAATGTGATTGATAAACCTGCTGTTGCCCCTCTGCACAAGAATGAATGCAAATTTTTGTACTTTGTTTCAATATGAAGTAGTGTTTTTCAAGCACAAAGGATGAGGAGACAGTCCATAGCTGGTGGCAAGTGACAGCTTTAATAGTAACAGTTACTTTTGGTAGCAGTTGAAAGAAGAATCTCAAGGGAAAATGCTCTCTAATGGCCAGCAAAGAAGAAAATCATCACAGAGATCTCCCCAGGTGATTCTCCTCCCCTGGGTGGCTGCTCTCGTGCCACAGGTGGTTTTTGATAATACTTTGCCCTAATAATTTTCATCAAGAGCAGCTCAAAATCCCTACTTGTTTTTCCTACTTGTGATGCCATTAGAGCTGTTTGAAGTGTGCTCTGTCCAGAGGCAAGAGTTGCATGTTAATTGATTGTTAAGCATGGATGTCACTAGGAAATGCCTGCATGCTATTTCAAGGATCACTTTCCACCATTTTATTTGCTAGATTTTGTTTTTTTCTTCTGTGTAAAGGATATGAAATGAAGGTAGAGAAGTGTGAGGTGGGGAAAGGATGATTCTTGCATCAGTGTCCACCACTTCCTGTGGTAACCCTGACATAGCGGGCTTGGGCTTTGCAGGCAGGGAGCTGGGAGGGCAAGGAAAACAGGATACGAGGACAGCATGGCATGGATAGAAACATTGCAGCAGTACAAGGGAAAGGGTGCAGACTTGTGAACAGAAGGCTGCAGTGCTCCAAGGAAAGGCTGCAAACGGTGGAAGGTGGAAGGCCCTTGGCATAGGAGAGGTTAAGGCTTTGTGTAAGTGTCTCAGTGTGCTTTCTGTTCTTTTCCTGCCTGGTCTTAACTATTGTGAATTGCTCAGATTAAGAAATGGATCACTAAATATTACAGGGTTGAATAAGTGTTCATTTTTAATCCCTTGGTGGTTTTTTGGAGCTTTGCTGAAGATCTGGTGCTTGCCCTGTTCCTTCCTGACAACTGCATTTTGGTGAATAAGTCTGGTAGAGATAGAAATCTGCTGTGTTGTGAATTATTTTCTGTAGGACCTTTGTCAGTTGGTGCCACTGCAAGAGAAGTAACTTAAAAGTAAGCTTTGATGATGATTGTAGTGATCTGATGTCTGATTTACACTGTGTTCACCAGCGAGCTGTGGATAAAAGGGACAGTTCTACTGCTCTCAGGTAAGTTTTGGTCTTCCTTAGGCTACTGGGAAGATTTCTTAGCAAATAGGATGTGAAATAGCAGCTGCTTAGAATGTGGTAATGCTGAACCAAGTTTAGCTTAAGTGCAGTCTTTGATGGTGTAAAGCATGACTAAAAATTGTTTTCTCTGAAAGCATATCTAGCCTCGAGTCTCTTCTGCCTCCTGGGATGATGACTGGAAGCAGCAGAGGTGATTGTCTTTTAAGGCCATGGAAAAGTCTTTATCCAATGCTGTGCTGGAAATGCAATTCTTCTGACATCACTTCTCTCAGAATTTGTGTTCCTCAAGGGAAGTGCTGTGTTTCACAGAAAATATCCAACTTGCATGTAGGAAAGTCCTCTGACTCATGGTCTGTGTATATTTTATTATTCTGCTTTCAGCAAAACTATGAAACTTACTGGTATTGTTTGGAAAGGACTTTGAAATATGGGATAGGAGTAACTCAAGCTAGTGATACAGGAAAATGTTTATTACCCTGTTAATGTTTATTACCCTGTTAGAAGTTCTCAGAATGGAAGACTGTGTTTACCACATACACATATTATTTTGTCATAATTGGTCATAGACCAAGAAAAGCTTATTGTCAGGTTAAGCTGTTCCTCCTCATAAGTATCTCTAAATACTCATCAGGCTGTGACAGTCAACATAACTTGTTAGGGCACTTGTGCAAGGCATGGTTTTCAGTCCTTACTCTTTCATCTGGAAGAATACCCAGTAACTAAGTTCTTTGGCACTAAAAGGTAGAGAATATAAATTCAGGTGTCTTTAGGGAAAACAGGGATTGGAAGCTGGATTTCTTATATTGTTATAAATGGGCTTCTATGTACTCTTTTGTGTGACTAGGGAGGAAAAGGTCTTCTTTCTTCAAGTGAATCTCTCTGTGTGATTTAGCAGATACTAGTTTATATCTGTGTCTTGCCTGGTGTTGCAAGAAGATTGTCTAATATGTGCTGCTACTCTTCGGAAAGGAAAACAACGTGTTAAAATCAAAAGTAATTCTCATGGCAGTTGAATGTCTTGAAATCTCATAGAAAAAGAGAAATTTTGATGGTTCCCTTGAGAATTCTTTCTTTAGTTAAATATTCTTCAGCATTTCCTGTTTTCTGCATTTGTCATTTTATCATTAAAATGTTTTTCTAATTCCGACTGGACTACAGGTGAAAAGTCATGGAAACACAGGCTGCTGTACTCTTGCTTTAAGTGTAGCTGTTTTGTAAACAAGATCTTTAATATCCTAGGTAAACTAGGACTAGATACTAGGGTACAAAACATCTTTACCTACCAGCATCTCTGCCCTCCCTGGCTCCTGGGTGTGACCCAAGCGCTGTACACAGAGGCACGTCTTGCACATTGGTTACGTTAGAGAAACCAGAGTCTGAGCTCTTGATGAGTGGTAGTTGTAAAAAGGTCATTCCTCATTGCTCAAGCATCTGCCTTTGTAGATGTGGTCTGAGGGCAGCAGGCAGCCTGAAATTGCTCTGATGGGCTGACTTTTAAGTTCCATATGAGAACTGAAAATGCATCGATTCATTACTTTTAAATGTTTAGCTTTTGTAAGGCAAGTATCCTAGAGCATACATGCAGTAAAAACAAATATAGCAAAACCCCACAAGCACAATTAAGATTTAGAATAAAGTTGAAGATATTCTTCATGGACCACTGTCTTTAAGGTAATATTTTTACTCAAGATTTTCTGATTTGTGATTTCTGGCTGTTGATACACAACTATTGGTCACCTGCCAGTCTGGAATGAGAACGATACAGTTTGGTTTTGAGACCAGACAAGAGGACTTTTCCAAGTCTCTCCCAGCTGTGATAAAGCTTAGCAAGTACCTGCAAGTAATGTCTGGTTCTCAGCCACTAAGACTGACCAGTCTGTACTACAGTACTGGGTCTTTGCCTGAATCACCCTTTCCCATGGCTGACAGTGAGGGTTTGCTAATGTTGTGTAGTGGAAAAGGTGCAAAGCTTGGTATGGCTGCTGTTTGTTTTGTTCTACATCAGCACTGCAGGTCTCTGTGTAACTGTGTGTGTGAGGATATTTACTGATTACATTTAGGGAACAAGTGAGAGACTTCATGGGATTTCACTAGAGTTACACTGGGCTGTACACCATTAAACACGGCAGAGTATGTCCCTTATTATGAGGAGAAGGTGGTTTTAAGTACGCAAAAGAAATTACAACTTAACTTGTTCATGTACCTCATCTACTAATACTGGAGTTATGAAATGTATTAAGTAAGCCTTAAGTCTCTCAGAAGTGGTTTGTGGCATCCATAGAATCAGAGGAGGGGGACGGGAGATAATTTTAGCTAGCTGATCCAAAGAGAAATTCAGGTATATTTGTATCATTGGCATTCCTAGGTCTGTTTTTTATCATGAAACATTTGGTTTCTTATCTTTAATCTGATTTGTCCGTGATTCAAGTTCAGCATTTTTTGTCTTGTCTGTTACAAATGTGTGAAACATTGTTTCATTCTCTGGAGGCTGCTTTTGCATATCTGAGGACTGCAGTTAGGCCATCTCCAAATCCTTGTCTTCAGGTTAAAATGTGCATTTTCTTACAATGCTTTCCTGTAGGCTAATTTTTTATATTCTTCTCACTCTTTTGTGCTCTAGAGTCTCTCTGGTTCATTATGTTGGGATTTGATGGAAGTCCTGAGAGTGGATATGGTATCTCAGAGAGTTGTTATCATATTGTCTGAAGTTAGGGGGTTTCTGCCATTCTTGGTGGAATAGCCTCCTATTCACAGACATACCCCCCCAGTGCAGTTTGCCTATTTTGGGAGACTGTGACAGTGAAACCCATGACTCCCTGCAATCTTCAGACCCTCTCCTGCTCTCAAGTCAACAGTTTGCTATTTTAGCAAATTACACCCAAGTCTATGTTCTTGCTCTTATTGCTGTCGACTTCATTTCCTTTTTTTAGACCTTTTTTATTTTCATTTTTATGAGATAATTTTGAATTCTCCTTCTGCTTTTAAATTATTTTTTTACACCCCCTTGAGTCATCTGCAAAATTAAGCAGCAATGCTGTATTGCAGCAACTAGCAGTTGGTGCCACATCCAAGTTCACCTTGCAATATTTGTATGCACTGGCTGAACTGTTTCCCTGCTGTCACTTGGACTGTGGCTGATGGACTTGCTGCAACTTCTGATCCCATTATTCTTGCTACAGATGTATCTGCTGTGGGCATCTCAAGTACCAAATGCAATAGGAAGGATTGCTTTAGTAGAGTCAGAAACTAGCATCATCTGTACATGGTGAGATGGGAATGAACTCCAGGATTATATTCTGATTTTCCATAGGAAAAAAAATGGGCTGAAAATCAGACATTGGCTGTGATACCATTCTCATTCAGGTCATCTGCTTGGCTGGATCTCTTCCCAGCCTCTTGCACACTCGTGGTCCTGAGGGGGCAGAGAGAAACAGGAGAGGCCTTGATGTTGTGAAAACACTGCTCAGCAATATGTGAAACTTAGTATCCTATCAGCATAGTTTTGGTCACAGATCTAATTCACAGCGCCATGCAAGCTGTGCCCTTTGCTATTGGCCGATAGTGACAGGTCCACCACTCAGCAGGAGTTTTGAGAGGCTTGGTTGAAATTATGTGCCATGAGTTCTTGCAGTGATTTACAGTCAGGCTGGATGAGTTTACAAGTATATACTACTGGCCATTCCTGAAAACTCTGAGGAAAATATTATCTGTAGTGAAAACATAGATTCAGGATTTTAAAAGCCCTAAAAAACTTGATAGGCTTTAGAAGGCAGAGTGGAAAGAGAATTTGGCTATTATCTCTTTTTACAAACAGCACATGGCTTCTCAAGAGGTTCCTGTTCACCAGCTCCCCACTTTTATTGAAATGTACTCTTCAGTGGAAAGCTTTGGAATTATTTGCTCTTTAGAGCAAAAATACTTTGGCCAGTATTAGAACAGAAACAGTTGATGTGGATTTCATCTGACATCTGTGTGAGTAGTTCTTGTCTCTGTATATAGCTGTCTGCCAGACTGTGGGTAAATAGCATTTTATATCTATCAAATATTTATATATTTTTTATTCCTATCAAATAAAAAAACCTTCAAAAAAACTTTATTTTAAACAGGAAAAAAAATAAAATAGCATTCTCCAAGGAAATCTTAATCTGCAGGACCTTGATCTTCAGAGCTCCTTACAAACATGAGCTCTGTGTGTCTGAAGCTGTGAATCTACTGTCTCTTTGGCCCAAGTGGATTTCCCCCCAAGCCTTTGCACATGCCCTTCCCCAACCCAGCACCTGGGATTTGGATTGCTTAGGGCACCTAGAAAATCCTCTCGAATTCTGGCTCCTTTTGCATCCCTGGGATCCCATCCACTTTGGTTGAACACATCATCCTTGATGTGGTCTTTGTCCATGAACACCGTTTTAAATGATTTATGACTGCACAGTCTTTTATTTTTAGCTTCTGTGCAAAGCTTCCAAATCAAATCTTGATGTGAACTGCTGTCTGTGATGATTTTGTTGTCTTCATTTCCACTAGTGAAAAACAAGTAGAGTCTTGCAGTTAAACCGTATGGTTGTCTTCCTTAGTGTATTTTTTACACAAATCGGACAGGAATAAGTAGATGAGAACAGTAATATAATTCTAGCATATTAAATAATTAACTTTAAAAAGGTCAGTGAGTCCCTCCTAACAAAACAGCACTGCTAGAAAGCTTGGATTGTTTTTTAATGTTGAGAAGTGGGGACATGCAAGAGGGTTGTGAGGACTCAAGAGGTTGTGAGCTGGGTGGTGCGGTTGGCACAAAGGAAGGATGGGGTGCCATCCTGGGGACCTGGACATGCTTGAGAAGTGGGCCCATGAGAACCTCAGGGGGTTCAACAAGTGTGAGTGCTGCTTCTGGGTCAGGGCAATCCCAGACATGGGAACTGACTGGGAGAAGAAGTCACGGAGAGCAGCCCTGCCAGGAAGGATGTGGTGGTGCTGCTGGATGAGAAACTGGATGTGATATGTCATTGTGTGCTCACATCCCAGAAAGCCAATTGTATCCTGGGATGCATTTGGCCAGTGTGGCCAGCAGGGTCAGGGAGGGGATTCTGCCCCTCTGCTCTGCTCTGGTTTTTATCATCATGTGATTCCTCAGTTCTGATGCTACTGGTCCTGTGGTGTTTCATGTGTCTGCATTATTTGGGCAATGAAATCGTGATGTTTCGTTTTCTTAAATTACCCTATATACATTACTTGGTTTATGCAGACATCTTTGTGCAACTTTTGGTTGATGTGTTTTAGCTTCACAGAAGATTTCTGGCTTTGCAGTTTTCATTGCATGTTTTTGTTTTCTGTTTTGCTGGGTTTTGTTTTCCCCTGTGACTGCAGTATGTCATTCAGGGTGCCAACAAGAATGCTTCTCCTGGGTGGGATTGTGCTGAGCTCCTCTGTATATGACTAACTCTTAGTTAAGTGGGCTGGTATTGCCTGGTCCTGGGCAGTTCTTAGAGACTTGTGCTGCTCCCTTTCCTAATGGCTGGGGTCTTGGAGAGAGAATCTGTTTACTGGAGATGGGCTGTGTGGTTACTGATGGTATCCCTCTCCTGGAAGGAGTCTGTTGTGCAAAAGGATGGGTCTTGGGGAATAATCTGACAACCATCATCTCCCCTTCTCAGGAACTGCATCTCACATCTGGGTCAGCTTATTACGGATATTTATTAATTAAGCCCCAGTAAGGAGACCCAGCAGCCAATTATTTTTTGCACTGAGTTCCCACTTGTTTAATGACTGACAGCAGGACCTTTTAAAACTGCAGGCCTGACAACTTTGTGTTAAATCAGTTATTTCAGTTTAGTCTTTAACAGCACGTCTAAATCCCAACCTGAATCCCCAAATATAATCACATTACAGACCAATTATTCTGCTCGCTGAGTCACTTTGTCAGTTTGACAGCATGCCTAGCAGAAAATTTCGATTCCTTTCAATTCTTTGATTAAATAAATGAATTAATTCAGAGTTTTATTTTGTTTGGAGATATGGAAGTCTGACTCTCCCACTGATTCATAGTCACCATGTGAAGCTGGAGAGTTCTCTTTTGCCGTAAATGTAGTGAGGAGTCACAATTCTGGGCAAAATCCTTGTTTTTGCCATGCTGTGGTGCATGTGTATGAAGGCCTACTCCCTGCTTTTTGCTTGTATTGGCCAGAAGCTGACTGTATTTCACTCTAGCAGCCATGAATGGCCAATGAGACAAGTAGTCAGGAAGAGGGAGTTGATCTGTACAGAGGATGTCTTCCTAATGGATTATAATTTAAAAAAAAATATACAAAGAATATAGTAGAGAGAGTTTGGAGCTGGGAAAGAATCCTTTTGACTTGAATAAGTGGGTCTTGAAGTTGGAAGTTAGCAAATATTCATAGTGTTTGACCTTCAGAATATTTGGTTGGCTTAGAAAAGTTGGGTATCTGCAGTCTGCAGTGAAGACTGAGGTCTGTTTGATAGATCTTTCTACTCATTATAATGGGAAAGGAATAGTATTATTACTGGCATTTTGAAACTGTTTCTCAAGTACCATAACACGTTATGATTTAGAATTCACAAATATTGTATTGCTGTCAGCATGCTGCAGACTAAACCAGCTGTTGTGCTGGCTGTTTCCCAGTCACATCATTAGGCCATGCATGTCATAAGGTGTTAGCAAAAGCCCCACCCAGAGCAGAGGAAAGTTCCTACTTTCCATTCCCATTTTGCTAATGAGAAATGACCTACAGGAAGATTAGAACTGGGGCAGGGTTCAACTTAACAGTGTGCAGTCAGTCCCTGCTGGGCAGGTGTGGGCAGTGTTTGATGGGAGGGATGATAATCCACTCCACATTAGGGAAAGGAAAATTATTAGAGAGCTGTGTAAGGGAATAACAGGAATGTGTAGGGATAAAATCAGAAGGGCTAAAATGTGAAGTGGATCTAGTGACTTTTAGGCTCATGAAAGACAAGGAGAGAAGTTTAACACCTACACTAAGAGGAAGGCAATGATACCATGGTGTCATTGCTGAGTTAGGAAGACTTTCAAATAACTGACAATGCAAAAGAGATATGGAGTAATTTTGGATTTAAACTTTATGAAAAAGATAATATAATTTTGACCAAACTCTAAACACAAGTTTTCAAAGGGGAAGATAGTTGCCAGCAGTAAGAGGTAGGACAGAAGGTAGAGGTAGTAAGAGGTAGGAAAGAAGAGGTAGGACAAAATATTCAGTAAATTACATGTGTGTCAGTGTCTAAAAAATCAGCTATCTGGATGCTGTAAGATATTTGGGGGAGATATGAAAATACCATTAATAAATATTTACGGATACATTCAAATATGATATGTGTAAAATTGCCTAGACCTATATCCCATAGCTTTGTTCCTGTTCTCAAGGACTTTTTTGGAGGGGGGAAAAAAAGAAGCAAGCCAACTGCAAAGAGAATAGGAATATATTTTTTTTATGTTCTCTTCATGAGAATCTTCACACTTCCTTAAAAAGTTACCTTTCCATCTAAGCAAAGCTTTCAGTATTTCTACTTTGAGTATTCTGTCATTATGCAGTCTAAATAAAATTCATCTTTGAAAACTTTCTTTCAGGTAGAGCCTTACTGCCAAGAACGAAAGTATGATTTTCACTTTTCCCTCGGGAATTTGTGCAGCAGAAAGGTTGTTTTGAAGTGCACAAAACCTGCTCTTTGCGCTGGGTAATTTTGCACCCTCCAGTGGCTGTGAAGCTTCTTTTTTAGTCCCAAATTCCCTGAAGTAGATAGAGCACATTGCTGCAGGAAGCAAAATGTTCTGATTCTGAAAGCTGTCTGTGTGCTTTCTTCCTATAATCAAATAATCCACAGATGTTTCCAAAAGGATATATTCCAATAACTCTATGCTTTTATGAAAATTTTCTTCTTCTTTCCACTGTACTCTACCACTGCTGGGGAAAAAAAGGGTAAATCCCACATGTGAAATTCTGTTTATGTTTAATAACTACCATAGGCAGGCAGGAGTCGTGAAGGATTTTCTTGCCACCTTTGGCAAGTTTTGTAGTATCACAGAAAAATGGCACTTGGGAATTAAAAATAATGAGATGTGATTCCATGTCTACATCTCTTCCTTCTGTTGGGACAAATCTTCTTGAGAGTAGAAAGTGCTGACATCATTTGTGTATTCTTTCCAAGGCAGGCATCAGCAAGAGGTAGTGAAGTTCTGAGTACCTCAGTGGTTGCCTGTGTTTGTTCCCAGCTAAATCACAGACCTGCTTGATACTTTGTCCATATGTGGAAAGAAATAGCTTTCAAATGTCCATCAGTATCCTCTGGAAGAGAACCTATATATGACTGTGGAACTGTAGCTGTATTTCAAGCAAGACCCCTTATCTCTCCTGAATTCAGTTTTCATTGAACAATTTACCTTTTGTCCTCTGAGAAGCCACCAAAGGCAGGGTTACCCATGCTGGCCCGTAATCCTCAGCCTTCAATTCTTCTGTAACGTGTCAGAATTTGCTTGGAATTTACTTCTGCAGTTTCACTGAGAGATGTTTCAAAAAGTGTAGGTTTTTTGCTACTCGGTGGTGAGATGCAAGGAATAGAAGACATCTCAGCTGAAGTTGTGGTGGGGGTGAATTACCACCAGTATCGGGGAGATGTCTAAACTCCTGTTCCAGTCAGTGTCTTGAGCAGGGTTGAGAGAGTGATTCAGTCTCCTCAGGGTGGGTGATGTTCTTGGGATGAGTCAGTGGACTCCAGGCCGTGTCCTGTCCTGCCTGGCTCTCCATGGGCTGTGGTGGGAACTCGGGCACCTGCCTCGCACAGAGACACCCGCCTTGTAGAAACTCAAGTCCAGGAAGGGTGGATTGCAGCCTGTGTTTTTGTGTAGAAAATTATTGTCAGTATTTTTTACTCCTATATAAGAGTTATATCCTTTAGAATGTAACTTTTCTCCTGTGAGTCTTGCAGCAGCCATCAGAACAATATTGAATTTTCTTGCTCTAAGATGCTAGCCAAATTGTGTCTTATTAAAGGTGGGAAAGTTTAATATGTTTCACAAATTTAATGTTAGATGTTTGGCAATATATTTTAATGTTCTAATGAGGGGTGGGGTATGCAGGGAGAACTGAGCACTCCTCTGTCTCGAGGCCAGCCCCCAAAAAATGAGGGTAAGTTTTCATATAAACCAGTAGTTACATTTCAGAAGTCAAAGGAATTGAACAATGTCTCAGAGGACTTTTCTTTCTTTCTCAGAAGAAAAATGTTTTTCTAAAAAGAGGCTAAAGAGAACCTGGGGACCTGCACTCTTCTAACCTCTAACTTGGAACTGGGAAAAAAGCAAGTAAACATCTAATGGTTGATGTATATGGGTAAGAAAAAAAAGCAAACAAAAAGGGTTTTGAAAATTCCTCCAGACTTTTTTTTTGTTTGAATGGCCTACAGAGAAAATAGTTGATATGATAAATTTGGAATTTGTATGATTCTGTAGCTCATGTGTGATACTTCCATAATCAACCTACTAGGATAATGAAACCCTTGAAGTATTGGTACCTACCACTATTCAGTTCACATCTTTGGTCTCATATAGCACTGTGATCCAGATGATCAGTATGATGCTGTTAAATGTCATGTGGTTGTTAGGTTTAGGAAATATGGTTTTCACAGTTTAGCACAACCCTGATGGTGTGAAGAACAGCAAGGAGGCCATGATTCTTTCTTCCTTTACCCAATTAGGTCAAATTTAAACATGTCTCTTGTGTTCTGCTGGGTTCCAGTTCTCAAGTTCTTCTTGCACAAATGGTGATACATATTCCCCTAGGTCACATCAGTAGCTCTCCCTCTGACTGGATAAGCCCCTGTGTTTAATTTTTGCTGACTTTTATGAACCATTTTATTTAATGACTTCAGGTTTGGGTTTGTTTTGAGGGGGTTATTTTTTGGAATTTTTTTTGTTTGTTTGTTTGTTTTGGTTTGGTTTTTTTCTTTCTTTCCCTGGTACAGGCCCTTGAACAGGTGAAAATCTCTTGCTTCACACCATGGATAATATGGCACTTTCAGTCAAGTAATCTGAAATCCCAGGGGCACGATAGCTCTGGTCTCTGTACCCATGCTGAGCACAGCAGAGAAGAGCAGTTGCTGGTGTGGAGCTCTGAACTCTTATGCTGACAGTGGACCTGTTATTTCAGATAGGATATGTATCTTTGGAGGATCTGGTGTTCCATGTGGCTCATGTTTCTGGATGCACTGCCAGAGCATCAGGAAATAGAAAATTTAATAAAAGTAACATACAGCTGTAAAGGTCAAGAGTTTGATGATGGATTCATGACATCTTACATTTGCAAAAACATCTCTCTTCTTTTTAAACTATTGCTTGAGGGGCTAAGAAGAGTCCCTGGCTCCAGACTAAACAGCCCACAATGTGACATCTGTCCTCCAAAGTTCCCCAAGCAAAGAATAGCTCAGATATTTCCCTAAGCTTGAGAAGATTATATGATTGTTTTGTGAATCTTGCAATTACAACAGAAGTTTTCCATATCCTTGTGTTTTGGTGTTTTTTTGTTTTTTTTTTTTTTAATAATTTTATTCTGATGGAATGGCTCAACACTTTGGGAATGATATTCAGTGGTATTTCTGACTTTGCTCATTCCTGGTAATATTGATTTCAGACCTCTAACTCAGTTTTCTGTTAGCGTGATGAATTTATTGTCTAATAGCTATTTCTTTGGTGAAACAAAAGTTACTTGAAGAACAGAGAAAATAATTTGCTATTTTGTTACCACTTGAATCTCCAAGAAGATGAGACAAGAAATGCTGTGATAATACAGAACAAGAGCAGTTTCTGTCCCAAATACATCATAATCTATGGGAAAGGAAAGACTGACAGCCTGTTATTTAGAGATGGGAAACTGAGGTACAAAAATATATCTTTTCCTGTTATGCTACAGCTGTGATTATGGATACTTGTATTCAAGATGATTGCTGTGTATTTTCAAGTCTTTCAGATTTGATCTGGGGATATGTTGACATGTACATAATAACTTTTAACTACCTGTATTAAGATCTTTATACCTAGAAATTATATTCCCTCCTTTGATGAGATAGAGACAATTGGAACTCAATCCAACACAATCCAGCTAATACAAAAAAAACTTTAGTTGCTGATAAATGGACCAGTAAAAAACCTGCTCAGGCGCAGCTCTGAAGGCATCAGCCTCAGCTTTGTCACTGATAGAGAGGGGAAACATTATTGCAAGTGTGTTCAGAATTTGAGGGGGATTTTGGGTCTATGTGAAGCTTACTATGAGATTTCAGAAGAGGTTTGTGGGATTATGTAAAATTTATTATGGGAAGTTTAGGGGAAGGGAAGGGATCAGGTTAAATGGGTGAGAAGCACAAGGCAATAAGAAAGAGAGATAGAAATGGCTCAACATACTGAATCCTGTGCCTGCCCAGCATTCCTGTCCTATCTTTGTATTAAATTCTTTCCCCAGACCATTCTTTCTTTGTAATATTCCTGTGCTGTTTGTGAGAGCTGTGAAGTCCAAGTATCAGCATCTGGAGAAGGACTGAGGAGGTCCAGTTGTTGGCATCTGTGTATGAGACACCTAAATACCAGTAACTGGAAAAATCTGTGCCCTACTTCCTATGACTGCTAACAATAAAAGAAAAAAATGTTGTGTAAACTTGTGTCTTATTTCCATGAGTTACCAAAAACATGCTTTCCTAAAACTCCCACAGCACCAAATGTAATGACTCATTGCCTCTGTTTATTCCTTAATTACAAAGTTCCTATGTGGGGGTCTCAATTTTACAACAACACATCTCACTGGCATGACTTTCATAATGACTCTGCTCCATGGCATGTTTGAGCTCAAGCATGGAATTAGGCTGAGGGAAAAATGTTTCCAGTGGGGTTTCCAGTGATGGATGCCTCCACTATCCCCAGCTCCAGCACCTACTGACTCAGAGCTGAAGAGGAAATAACTAGAAAATTCAGAGGAAACTGCTGTACCTGCCAAGGAAGTGAAGCAAGAAAACTGTAAGATTTAAGAGAGAAATTGGTGACTTATGTGGTGGTGCACGCAGAGCCACATAAAGAAAATGACCCCTTCCAGATACATATTCCATCATCATGCACTTCCCACAGTGCTGCTGGACCCAAACTTGAAAATGGTGCTGTTTTACTCTGTAATTCGGAAGCCAGAAGGAATTGTAGCTATCCAGTTGACTGATGTCCAGCTTTTATCTGAAATTTGTTAATAAAATAACCTTGTTTTCCTGACTGCCTGTGGTCTGCTAATGTCTGCTCCTACCTGTGGCAAAGCCTTTGATTAATGGCACTGGTGGTGATGATGCTTCTGTGCTAGGAGGTCCTGCCAGCCTGAAGAGAAGCTAATCCTGAAAGAGAGACAAGGCTCAAAAGGGGAAGCTGCTCTAGGTGTGCTGGAAAAGTTGATCAGAGGGGATGAAGGAGGAACTCTGAGGGCCCTGAAAGTATGCTGGGTGAGGTTGCTGAGGGTGCTTGGAGAAAGTACAAAATATTTTTTTTTTGAAAATAGCAAGGAAAATGAAACACTGGAAGAGAAATGGCGAGAAGAAGCTGGGAGCAAATATTTTCTCTCTTATTTTTACCCCAATCAATACGAAGATAAGGAGAGACAAAAGAGTTTTCAAGAAGTTTGAGTCATCTCTTCTTATGTGGGGGAGATATATCATGCAAAGTCCTCTCTCCTCTTCAGGGTGTGCTTCTGGGAATCAGTCTGCCTAACTGAGGTGGCTTTAGGCTTTGCAGGGGAAACTGGAATTGCATTACATCTACTTGCTGCTTTAGTACAAGCAGAAAGAAATGTGTTTGGGGTAGTTGCTGAGCTTGCAAGCACCCACCTTTGATGATTTTGGTTTCAAAGGTGGCATGTATTGCCACTGAATAATTAAAGTTTATCCTAATTAATCTGGACCTACAGATCATAGTGTCTCTGAAATACATTTTCTCCATTAATTAGTGATTTTAACAACGTGGTTAGGTACAACAAAGCCTGCCTTTCCCTGGCAGGGGATTTGCTCTAGCTTCTTTTAATGTGACTTTCTGAAAGAAAATAAAATCTGATTTTCTTTTAAAAAAGCTTCATTTGGCCAATAATTCTTTGTGAAACTGTACTGAAATAAATTCCTTTAGATGCTTAAGTTGAGAATAGAAAGAAAGAAAGAAAGAACTCAATAACAGAAAGAAATAGCTGAAACGCATTCAACCCGAAGAGCTGGAGATGACTTTTCCACCAGACTTTTACCCAGACTGGTATGGGTTGCCTGACACATGGGCTGCAGCTCAGCAATAAAGATTTCCTGGCAAGTCCAAGAACAATACTGGCTCTTGACTTGCTTTTTCTATGCTGCTCAGGACAACATCACCTAACAAGGACTTGTGCTTATTTATTAATGATGTTTTTCTATTGAGGAACCTCAGCACAATTCGACCCCTAACAAAATTTATTCCTCCTGTGCAAAGGAATGACTCAGGTTTTTGTAGCTGTTGGGCATGACTACAAGTACATTACTCACTTTGTATGAAAATTAATACTGGAGATGTATGACTCTGTAATGGCTGCTCTGCAGCCAATTTTGTGATCTTTGTGTCTCTCTACCCTTATAAATCTTGTACTTTTTGAGGGATTTCCAACTCAATTATTGAAATTTGCATCAACCTAATGTTCAGCCTTCAAGATATTGCCTAATTTTCTTAGAAAAATTATCCAGGAGAATAAAAAGATGCAGATTCCTTAAGGCAGGTTCTCCTGAGACACAATATTTCTTCCTGTTGGCATTATCTGAGTTTGCATGAAAAGCCTTGGGAAAGGAGGCAAACCCTTTGTGGCAGGGTCTAGATGTCCTCTTACAGTAGACACCCTATGTACATAATAAGATTATGCTCAGCCCAAACAGCTTAAAGCCCAAAGAAAATGAGACCCAAACTGATGAATGAAGTTATGGAAAACTGACGTGGTTAACAGGACAAATGCTCCCTGCCCAACTATAGAATTTAAGTTGGACAGGGTGCTGGGCCATCTTGTCTGCACCATGATTTTGCCAAGAAAGGTTGAACCAGGTGGTCCTCAATGTCCCCTTCCAATCTGGTACTCTGTGATTTTATGACTTTTCAGCCCAAGAAAATTACACTACCATTGGAATGGTTTTATGTTCTTTCTCCCTGTTGCAGTTACTGGCACATCTGAAACTGCTACAAGCAGCAGAAAGAAAGATCTGTAATAAAGGTATCAGTTTAGGTTTAAAATGGGTTCTGTACCTAAGCGGAAGACACAAGATGACACTAAGTACTTTTTAGACCTATTAGGTTATTACAGATGACAGAGGTGCATTTAGATAAAGCTGTATAAGCAGACAAGCAATATTTGGAGAAGAAGGGCAATTGGGTGCTTAGACAGTAGCTGCTTTTTGACAGGCCATTGTGATGAAATGGAAAAAATACCTGCAAAATAAGACTTTGGTAGGTGTAGTACAACTGCAACCAAGACACAGATATTAGCAAGGTGAAATTATTGCACCTCCTTGGTGTCTTGTTCTTGTAAAACCAGATGTGAGACTTGAAAGCACCGGGAGAACTGCAAATGGTGCATTCTGCTTTCTTCGTATAATCAATTTTACATTTTTTTTCTAAATATAGTTGAAAATAATTCCAGAGAAAAGAAGAATGAGAGGTAATTATTTTTCTACTGTTAAGATGCTCCCCCCACAGTATCACCATTGCAGACTGGTACTGGGAAGCTTTCAAAAGATGCCCTAATCCCTTCAAACACTAAGAGGAAACCTCACCTGAAAAATCAGCTGTGTAGAAAACAAAGCTTAGGCAGGAAAACTCTCACTTCCTTTGCTAAAATGTTCTTGGTAAAGTGAGTGACTGAAATGGTTGTGAAAGGTCCAGGTGGCTGTAAAGGGCAGCAGTGCTGGAGCTGGTCCCGTGCTCACCGTGAGGGTGCAGCCTCCCTGGACAGGTGTACCTTCCTCTTCTTCTGCGAGGCCTCCTTCACACCCTGGCAGGGGATCAGCTTTGGATCATGGACATCCAAGGGAACCTGCTGGGGGTACAGGCAAAGCCGTGTGGGTGGGTGGTGTCCCCACTCCCCTTTCCTAGGCACAGGGAAGCAGCAGTGGAAAGCTACAGCAGTCTGGTTGTGCCCACCTCAGCTGCTGAATCCTGCACAAGGAAGAGGGCTGCTCTCCATGGAACTGTCCCTGCAAACACTGTGGTGAAGCTGAGCAGAAGAAGGAAATCCCCAATACAGCATTAAGTGTTAGAAATCGTGTATCTGAAGTCATGGCTGAGGCTGAATGCTATTTTTGCTAGAAAATCAAAGAGAATGTATAAAATATCAAGGGATGGAAAAGAAAAAAGGGGAAAATACTGATACCAAAGAAATGATGACTAACACTGGTTTGCATCAGTAGAGATTACAGCCCTTCTTTTATGAATGGACTTTCCAGAGGTAAAGAATTACACCAATTTATCTTGAAATGACACTTACCAAAGAGCCAAGTGTCCATTATAATCTCATTTAATAAACTGTTAGGCCACCTAAATATGCTTTCTATCTGGAATTATCCGCTGGAAACATGTGCTTTAGCAATTCATTAACCTTCCTTCTAATTACGAGGGTATAGTTAGCACTCTGCTATGACCCTGCAGAACCACAGCACGAGAAATCTTGTTCTTTTGCTCAAAGTACATATTTGTTACTGAAAAGGGGCACAGAAAGATCAGAGGGATGTAGATGTTTGTATCCTTCCTTGGATTTACTGGAATTGTTACTTACTTGTTTGGAATTAGCCATCACTTCAGTACAGATTTTATTACAGGTCAAAGACACGCTTGTGGAAGCAAAACCAAATCTCCTACTAAAATAAAAAAATAAGAGATAAAATCAGATACAGTATATCTACTTCAAGGAAAATATAAATAAGTACTTCATTAAAGATGTTCTAGAGGAAATAAGCTGGCTTGGAAGAGTTTTGAACTTTGGGGACATTTGCTCAATGTGGAGCCAAGTTCAAACTTTGCAGTTTTTCAGAAGGGAATGCGGTGTCTCAGAGGATGAGAATGCAGATAAGCACCAGAGGTGATTTAGGCTGCAACATCTCACAATGCAGTTTAGAGTGGAGTCCAACCCTTGCTGCTTTTAGGGAGGAAACAAACTTTCCAGGAGACTTTTGGGGCTGACTTCTGTTACAGAGGTAGTTTGTTTGAAATGCTCAGTGCCTAGAAGTGAGTTCCTGATGTCTGACATGAGCATCTTTCAAAGCTTTGAATACTGCAATTTCCCAGGTTTAGTATTCATTATTTCAGCTGTGTCACGTGACAGTGATGTCCAAAAGCTGCTAATGCACCAGGGGAACCAAACCTTGGAATGAGAATGGGGAAGATCCAAACGCTCTCTGTCTTCCTTCAGTGCTCTTGGGAGAAACACCAGGAAGATTTCCAAGGTGTTTCTCATCCTGCACTATTTCATTACTCATAATTATTCTCTCACTCCAGGAAGGGTGTTGCAGGTGTAGTGACAGCTGGGGGACAGAACTGTGACTTCTAAGAAGTGCACTGTCACCTCACTTAGCATGTGAAGAGGATGCCTGCTAATGGGTGTGCTTCAGTTGCACAAAGATTAGAGCATAGACCTTCCTTCTGCTCCCTGGTTGCACAATGCCAAAGGCCACAGGAGCCCTGGTTTGCTACTGTGGTTTTTATATATGAAGTCTGTCACCAGAACTGACAGTAAAAGTGAGACAGAGCCCCTCTGATGGAACAGAGGCTGTCAGCTGTCTGCTTAAGGACAACATGCCAGTATCATCACAGGAATGCTCCTGCTGGGTGCATGTCTCATGTGGAGAGACCCTCATGGTTTGTATTTCACTCACTGGAGTGTAAATTACATCACTGAATTGCCTTTACTACCTGCTCCCTTACCAAAGGCTTCAGCTTGAGGATATCCCCTGATGCACTTCTTTACAGTATATTTCTTTATGAAACTCCATTGGCACTTCTCTGGCTGAATCAGTCCATATTGGACAAGTAGCTACGACTTTCTGAGGGGGAAAGCTGTTATTTTGGGTAGAACAAGACCACCATCCCTCCCCATATCCAACAAAATGCATAAAAGGTGAGCCCTGGGTGTTATTTTATTTCTAGTCCCCAGCCCCCAGATGCTCAAACCCATCCCTATGTGAATAGCTGGTGTTACCTCATTAACAGCTGTTGCTGCACATCCCCTGCGCCTTTTGAGGAAGTGTGGCTGTGAATATCTTTACACCCAATTTTGAGCACTGTGCATCTTCTGCCCAGTGCATGGGGGGAAAGTGGATGCTACTGGGTATTTTTCACCACAGATGCCTAAAGGCAAAACATGTACATAGTGAGGGATGTAAGATTAAACATCTCAACCTGCTCTTGCTGGTGCATCAGGGTGAGTAATTGCACAAGAAGCAAGAGGATTATCGAAGAGCCTTGGATTTATTTCCAGCTGGTATTCCATTCAGGTTTTCCTGAGAGAGGAGTGGTCACATGCTGGTGTGAGTGCACAGGAAGTGAGTGCTTGACATGAGCCTTGCCACTTTGCAATGGACTGTGACAAACACTGCTGTAAAGTAGTGACACACAGAGCAGAAAATCTGATATTAGTCAAATAATGAATTTGAAGGAGTAATGGACAGGGATATCTCTTCCAGCACTTCACTGTTAGATATCCTCTGCCTGGAAACCAGGATATTTATTACTTGAGAGGATCTGCCATGGCATTTGGATTCAGCCCAATCAAATATTTTTGTTATGATGAGGAGGCCTGAGACCTGAGTGGGAAGACCATGAAATGGTCTTTTAAGACTAGTTTTCTTGCAGGAACCTCCCTGTAGACAGAAACTCTTTCATGTTTAATGCCATGTAAAGCACTGTGTACAGCAGCTTGCTTAAGTGAATGCATAATGAGTAATATGAAAGTGATATAATAATGCAAAGATAACATAAAAACCCTTGAGGCATTCAGGACAAGAATCCCATCTTTTGTCTCAGTGTATTTCAAAGTGTCCTAGGGGAACCTTTTTTCCAGAAGAAAGGCTGAGTTTTGCATTTTCCTATTATATCTAATTGTAGAGAGAGATTACTATAACAAAAATTGAGCTGCTTCTGGAGTGCCTTTATCTCTTAAAATTTGAAATAATCCATGAAGATGTGTGACCTTGTTGCCAGATCCTGCATTCAGTGTTTCTCTTTTGAATTTAAGCCTGGTACTCTCCTGATATAACAGGTGGCTCTGTGGGGCTTACCAGTATAGGTATGGAATGGGAAAAACATGAGGAAACCAACCAAACTGGCAATGAAATATATAACTGCTTGGACTTTCAAACCCCTGTTCTCAAAAACTTGGCAGAAAGAGTTAAATATGCTTGCAAATGTACCTATTGTAAGGCTTTTCCTGGCTGCATGTCAAGTGGCAAGCAGTCCCTTTGGATGCATAAGGGCATAGGATGGTACAGTTAATGCTTCAGAAACCTCTGGAACATCTGGGATCCCAGCTGGAAACGTTGCTCCCACCTGGAGACATTGATATGCTGTGCTGAGACAGCTGGAAGGAGAGGCATGGAGCTGGGACCACAAGCTGCATGGTAAATTTGAACTTATTTGTGGATGGATGGATGGATGGATGGATGGATGGATGGATGGATGGATGGATGGATGGATGGATGGATGGATGGATGGATGGATGGACGGATGGATGGATGGACGGATGGATGGACGGATGGATGTCTGATAGTGATCCCTGCACATCCTAATCATTATAATGGAAATACGATGAAGAGTTCCCCTTCCTCTCCTTTGAAACCACAGTTTCTGGCAGGGCAGATGATCCCTCTTCTACTTCACTGTTCAGCCCTTACAGTCCCACCTCCTGCCTCACCAACAGGTGTGGGAATCCCCCCGTGCTCCCTCACAGGAATTTTGTAGGTTATAAATTTGTTACAAAGCTTAATCACAATAATTACAAAGACCCTTCTTGTCAAGGGCTGTAGCCATGGGATCTGGCTACCCTTGACAAAATAGGACAGAAATAAATGTACGCTTCTCTTTGTGCGAGGACAGATTCAAGGTTTAATGCTGTGCAGCTTTGTAGATGCTGGCATGGGGTGGGGAGTCAGGCTTACTCACAGCAGAACACTCTCATGTCATTGAGAGCTGTGTCATCCCACCTTCCCTGGGGTTGCTCCACCTTTGTTTGGAGCCCACAGATGGCCCCAGAGGTGCAGTTGCTGCTCCAGGGGCCGAAGTGACCCCCCGAAAGTCCCCAGCCCTCCAGGTTTGTCCCGTTGGAGCAGGCGAACCTCACGTTGTTGACGGCCGTGTTGTCACGCAGGTACCGCCACCTTTCCACGCGCAGCGAGAACGAAACCAGCTTGTTGCTGGAGCACAGCTGGGCCTCGGTCCAGTTCCCCCACCTGCCAGAGGAAAAAAAATTACTTTCCAAGGCTTGTCCAGCCACTGCTGCACTGCAATCAACACCACAACCTGCCCGGGGTCCTGGCAGTCCTGGGGCAGGGGACGGATACGGGGGTGGCAGGTTTCCAGGAGCACCTGTTTCACTCTCCTTCCCCATCATCCCCTGGATGCCCAGCCACCACCAGCTCCAGTCTGCCCTGCTCCTGCAGAACCCCTCAGCAATTTCAGCTGCTTGCTATGTCCCTGTTACTTAATCTACTTTCCAAAGTAAGCAGTTGAGGAAAAGGAGAAAGTATAGCTTTAAGATGTGATTTCTGATCTTGCCTTCATTTTCCAAAGCACTGTTCCTTTCCCTAGGACCAGAATTTTATCCTGAAACCTTCACACTTTGTGGCCAAGGGGAACTCACCCACCTCCTCAAGTGGGATGTTGAGCCACCTTCACAGGGGGTGTGGCTGCCTACGGAGAAACCACTGCACTGTTTTCCCCAGAAGCTGCTCCCGGAAGGAGGATGAGAAAGCAAATGCTGCTCACCACCCCACGGAGGACTCAATGACTGTGCCGTCCGTGCAGAGCAGGCGGACGCCGTTCAGAGCCGTGTCATCACCAAACAGCCAAAATCCCTGGAAGGGCTGGACCTTAGAAGAGGTGAAGAAAAAGGGAGAGGTTATCCTTTTAAAAGAGGCGATGAGGCGAGCCATGGAGATGAGGGATGGCAGGAGGCTTTGGGGACAGAGCAAGAACATTAGTGCAGCTGGGCAGGGCTGTGAGGCAGCTCCATGACATTTCTCAGGAAGCCCATTTTGCTGTTGCCTATCTCTATTTTTCTCCAAGCGGTGGAAACAGGAATGCCTGATGGCTGCTGTTCCAGGCCATGCCCACCCCCTCACCATGTGCTGTGATACTCAGAGCTGGAGTGCTGGCAGGTGAGGCTTGTCCTTGGGAACAGGCTCTGCTCTACCAACCCCAGGAATTTTCCTACCCAAGAGACCCCTCTGCTAAGAAATCACCTACTGGCAGGGAGCCTGAAGAGATACTCTGCACTAAAAATTTCTTGCTGAGAAGCCTGCATGATGCAGATACCATACAAACTGCTGTGATGGGACAAAGTGCTGTGGCCAGCCCTGCTACGATCAGAACAAAATAACATTTCTCACAGCAGGTTTTGTTCCCCTCCCTGAAGGAGAAGTCAAAGCTTACCTTCAATTCAAATCCCTTTGCGTAGCCACTGGGGCAGAATTGCTTGTGCCCCCAGGAGCCCCAGGGACCTCCATTTGGCACCGTGAGGATGGAGTCATATTGCCGTGCCTCCGTGCCCCCGAGGCAGCAGGAGCCCAGCAGGCAGAGGATGGCCGGGATGAGCAGCTGCATGGCAGGGAACCAGCTCACTGCCTCTCTGCATGGAGGTGTTGGGGAATTTATTGGCTGGGAGAGTGGGTGGGAGTCCTGGGGAGTGTCAACAAAGCTCCTGGGCAGTGCTCATTGTTGCTAGGTACTGCTCCTGCTGCCTGCCTGCCCTCACTGGGGGGGCCTCCTGGTGTGCACTGGCTGGGGGACTTGCAGGGCTCTGGAAACTTGAGGATGCAAAGGAAGGAAAGGGGGGAATGTCACTCAAGGGCCAGCTCTCATAGAGCTGGGGACATTCCTCAAGGAGGTGGTTGTTTGGAGGAGGGTCCTGGCAATGCTGCAAGGAGGGTGTTGAAGAGAGAGAGAAAGATGGGAGAAGAAGTGATGGACCAGAAGAGGTAGAAACCTTTCAGGGGCTGAGGCAAAAGCAGACACGGAGCAGTCTCAGGGTCCTTCACCATGTGGAAATTCTCACTTGTTTCTTCCTTGCTTTCCTTTTCTCCCCACCATCTCACTGAGGCTGAGGAAAAGTGCCTGCCCTGGAAGCCATTGCATTTTGCTCTGGGACATGCATCAAGTGCAGGGGACAAAGTAAAGTGTGTCAACCCCACATGGCAAAATGAGTGCTCCATCTGCCACCCACCTTGTGTGGCCCTCGCTGAACTCACTTCAGTTTACTGGCACCTTGTACTGGGGATGGGAGAGTGGGAGCAAAACTTCACGTGGTTGCATCATCACATGGAGCTATGAAGTGTGTCTTTATGAGATGTGAGCATTCAGAGAGGGTGGGAGTGTCCAGCAGAAGCATCCCCTACTTCTGCTGTGGTGCCTTCTTCACATGTGTTTCATTCCTTGTTCCTCCAATGCGTCTAGTCAGAGAAGAAACCTCTGCTGACAGCAATATTCAAGGGTATCCTGTGCGTAATTTCAGAGCAGGATGAGCTTCTTCCATTCCATTGAAGAGTCAGTGATGATGTCACCAGAGAGAGTTGCCCTATGAGGTCTATACTACTAGTATATCAGCATATATTGGCAGTATAATATGTATGTGTATGTATCTTTATCTATATATATATATATCAGTATGTACCAGCACTATAAGCACAGCCAAAATAGGTAGAAAAAGCTATTCTAGGCTTCAATTACTGAAGAATGGAATGGCCTGCTTCTGTAAGAGCTATTTAGTGCAGATGAAGGGGTAAATGTTGCTTTCAGCTGAAACCTTCTGATGTTACCCCTTGTGTAGAATTGTAAAGGTCCTCAGGTAGTCACAGCACCCATCAGGAGTCAATGAAGACAAAGTTGTCTTACTGTGTTATTGTATCTCACAGGCAGCAGGAACATGTCAGAAAGAAAACAGCACAAATGAAGGGCTGTGTGATCAGGGTCCTGCTCAGGAGAATGGATAGCTCATGGATATTTTGCCACTCCTGATGGCACAGAATTTTCTAAGCTTGAGGCATTGACTGGATTTCTTCATAAGAGTGCCTGCAACCACAAGCAAAAGCAATGGGCTGTTGCCAGGTTCTGTTTCCAGTGAAGAGCTGTGAATAAATGAAATTTTCAGCCCTTTCCATTAACCATGTTGGCTACATGATAAGGCTTTTGGGATATGTGGGAAATTAGAGTTGAGTGTCAGAGTTACCTACAACTGTACAGGATTCTTAAAGAAAGCAGTGAAGAACTAGGTGGAAGAGGAAACCCCAAGATGACTGATGCAAAAAAAAAAAAGTAGAGATGTTTTACAGTTTGTAGTTGTATTCACAGAGCTGAATCTTTCTCTGCTTGAGTCACTCTTATTGACAGGGCCTGTTTTCTCTGCTTTCACACATCTTCTCCTGTTTCCTTTCTAACAGTGTAAGCTACAACCCCAACAGTCCTGCCACTGCAGGTAGCAGAAGGGAGATCCTGGTTGCAAAAAGACCCTGCTAAGCTGATGTTTTATTGTTCCTTTTGGCTGTGTGGGGAGGAGGTGGCACACAGTGACACTGGGTCAGTGGTTCTGGGATATTGCAGCTGGAAACAGTGAAAACTATTCACACAAGTAATTAACTGCCTGTGGGAGAAAGAGAACACTGGATGCATTTCTATAACTTCACGGTGGGGAGCAAGAAAACAAACAAGGAACTAATCTCAGCTTTATATTTCCCTCTCCTGTCTCTCATTAATTTTTAACTCTTCCACAGTGATGAATCTTCGTGGGTCAAAGAACTCTCCCTCCCCTCCTCTCTCACCCCTTTCTCTACAGAAAACTTTCCCAGCTCTAGGAGTAAGGAATGGACTGAAATTAAAATGATGGGATCAGTATCAGCAGCTGAATTTGTGCTGCTGGACTGGAGGGCCAATGAGTACTTTTGGGTAGACCTGCTGATACACTGAACTTCCCTGAGCATCCAGTGATGTCTCTAACATCCTTGCTAATTAACATTTTATCATCTCGGGAAGCTCTTGCTCTTCACCCACTGCTACTTTTTCAGTTAACTCGCACGTTTCCAGTCAGGAAGGAAAAGTACCAGCTTGCAAGCCTAGGATGAGTGGATTTTTAATTATGTAACTTTGGAAGGCTAGAGTTTGAACTTGGTGAGTCTGGCAACTTCTCTGCTGGTAAGCTATGGCAGCGAGTGGTAGGGTCATACGTGACATGTCCTTTTTTCTTTTAATCAAGCTGTTGGAAGGCAGGATAGTGTTAGACTCAGCAACTGAAGACATGATGGCCAGAGCAGAGCGAAGATCAGTTCTGTGATTTTGCAAACATATAAACCAAAAGGAAATATCTTTATTTATTTTGGACAACTTAAGTCCTTCACCCTATGACAAAAAAGATCACAGAGTTACAACGAAGACAAAATATTTGAAAACAGTGCAGGTGCTCAAAATAATCAGAAATCAGCAGAACAGTAAAAGTTAATCACACAGCCAAAACATCAAGATTAAAGAATGAAGTGCTTGCAGAAGCCTTATTGACATTGCATGTACACATTTACATTGTAGATACCTAAGAGCAGGTTAGGTGAATCCCCCTTTCCTTAGGGCAGTAGGCCATTTTGTCATTTGCTGCCCATTTATGAGATGGTGGGGCTCTCCAGGAGCTGTGTTCTCAACTGACCTTCTCTAGCAACACAAACCTTAGATGGTGCTGAGAAACAGCCACTTTAAATTGTAGGGGGGATGAAAACATTCTTGCAATGGCCTTTGTAATGTCATTGGAGATAAAAACCAGTTAAATTGTTCCCACATCTGTAAACTAAAGATAGTTCTTTGATAAAAGACCTAGTATAAAGAATTCTTCGGTGCTGCCAAGAGCATCTGTCAGCGTTTTTAGTGTTATACTCCTGCCTCTGTCATGTCAGTTTAAAAGCAGATGCAGTGGCTCAAAAGGTCTCTGCTCCCCCCTGGTCCTCTGTGGCTTGCAGGTGCTCAGCTGCTTCACCCTCGGATGCACCACGGGCTGCAGGGGAATCTCAGCTCCAGTGTCTGGAGCACCTCCTCGCCCTCCACTGCACTAACCTCAGTGTCAGCAGGGCTGTTCCTCTCACATATTCTTACTCCTCTCTCCAGCTGCTGTGCAGGATTTTTAACCTTTCTTAAATATGTTTTAGAGAGGTGCCACCAGCATCACTGATGGGCTCAGCTTTGGTGAGCACGTCCTGGGACTGGCTGGCACTGGCTCTGTCTGACCTGGGTGCAGCCGCTGGCATCTTCTCACAGAATCCCCTCCTGCAGTTTCCCAGCAAAGACTTTGCCACAGCACATAGATGCACAGATTGGCAGACCCCACTGTAGTATGTAAGCTGGAATAAGAGGCATGTAGTTACTCCCACAACCTTTGGAGTAAATTTTTTAAATTAACCTCATGTTTGCCCCTGTTTAACTTTCCAGTAATTTTAAATGACAAATCCATCACTGCTATGATCATAGCTCTTCCAGTTTAGAGTCATAGACCTCCTGAGTACTTGTTATCAGTCTTAGTCATTCATTGCTATTCACTCTGTGACTTTTTAAATCTCTCTTCTGAAGTAATTTTGATTTCTACCTAATCTTTCTTAACAACCCTAACCCTCGAGAATGGCTGGAGCCATTTGAACACAAAGTTTCTTCCACTATGAGCACTGAGCAAATAAATAATTTAAAAATGGCCATATCTGCTGTGATCTTTTATAATATCAGCTGGCCCTACAGATTTTCTGACAGGGTCCTGAATCTTTGATGTGAAGAAACATTAATAGCATTTATTCCCTTCGCCATTTGTTCCTCAAAGTGCTTTTTATCTGCCGTGTTTTCACATGCAATCTACCACCAGATATGTTACTTCTATTTTTTCCATCTGGCTGCATTATTAGCACTCACTGTCTCCTGCAGCCTCCTGTACCTTATGGTATAACAGTGGCAATTTTCTTTTACCTTTCCCCAAGTAAAAGTTAATTACTTGTGTTTCCTGGCCCTCTACTTCCAGCACCACAACCTTCAGGCTGCTCCTGCTTGTCAGTCAGTCTACAAGCCCATGGGTTTCCTTTGAAGACTGCCTTTGGGTGGGAAGAATGGAGAAGGACCCTGTGGAGGGTTTGTATCCATGTTTTTTCGGTGAGCAAGAGGAAAAGAGAGGCAGGAGCTGCTCCGAGCACTCCTGAGGACCTGGCCACAGAGACCTGCAGCACTGTCTCAGCTCTGAGATACAGAGAGAGATGGGCTCTGATGGTACCCCACAGCCAGCCTGGAGAGATTACTAGGAGAGTTTTTCTGAAGATCTGAAGAGAGAATGGAGGGGGTGCAAAAGTGAATTAACTGAGAATTAAGTGCTTCTCTTTGTGTATGATATCTGCTAAGAAATTCCTTCCACGTGGTGAGCCCTGGGAGCTTTATCACTTGCAAAATTTTGTTGGTATTTCATTCCAAGCAAAGCCATAGCTATTCTGGCATGATGTACTGCTGCTAGCTCTTGCTCACTTTGAAGAATGAAAATAAACAAATTTTACAGAAGAGTTTTTTTTTTTGTGGGGAAAATGGTCTTCAAAGCTTGACTGAATATGACTTTCAGAATCTTTGTCTTTCCTTTAAGGTTCCACCTTTGAGCAGGGCACTCAGGTTTTGTGAAAAAGCCATGTCTGCTGAGATGTTGTTTGGGACTGAATTAGTACAAAGCTAAATATATGGCAGTGTTACTGCCATAACTGTCACAGCAAAAGTCTTCTCTGGGCTTGTCCTCTGAGTTAATTCTGAACACATTTCTTGCCTGATTTATGCTCTTCCTCCCAGTTTACACAGTCACTTCTCTACTTTAATCAATTTACAGACATTATCTCATCCTTTCTCTTTTCCTAAACCACACAGATTTATCTTTTTGAGCTCTTCCTTTGCACTTTCTTCTAGTATTTTCTGTGTTGTCTGGGAACTTTGGACATTTGAATAGTTAAATCCCCATTACTCTTGTCTTCAAAGTCTCAAAATTCTTCTTTAATAACATCCCTCCAGTCTAGAACTTCAGTTTCAGATATTCTTGTAGCTGTTATACTCCAAGGACCTATTTGCTGATTGCAAACAGAGGGGAAGAAAAAAACCCAGAACACCTCAAAAGAAAAATACCTCAATCATGAATGAATTCTCTTCATGAGACAGGATATTGAAAGTACAAGGGCAGAAGGCAGATCATTGAAAAGGAGAGAGGTTCTTTTTGTGATTGCAAATCTGGTACAGCCACAGGAGGAACAAGCCTGTTGTTAGCCCAGGAGCATCCATGGGCACAGCAGGGACAGTGCTGTGCTGCTGAGCTCCATTCTCCTGAGCACACAGGAACAGAGCCAGCAGAAGGCAGCTGCAGAAGGATTGCAAGTCAACAGTTCACCTTGAGCCTACGGAAAGAGCAGCCACTGGGTAGCTCCTTTGGAAAGGAGAGAATTTATACTGCAGCAACCTAGGCTAGTACAGCCTCTGTGATCACTGCTGCCATCTGCTCCTGGGTCATCTGAGAGCAGCTGTCAGGGTGGGGAGAGGCACTGCTCAGTTCAGCAGCAAGACAGGAAAACTAGCTGTGATTGCTGAGAACCTGAGAGAGTTGGGAACTCTCTTGAGTTGGCAGGAGAAACAGACAGACTGGTTGTAAGTTACATCCTCAGCTGGCCAAGCAAAGGTGCAGCCAGAGAGCTTTTCTCTTTTCGTGGTCCTGTTTATGGTCCCATGGCTTTTGCCTTTTGAGCCCTGCCCTCAGCAGTGTCCTGCTTTGGAGGTCTCCCCCAGGCTCGTTGATAATCTTTGCCCCAGCCACTGCACACACCTTCCTCTTCCGTCTTTCAGCTCCTCTCTGGGATGTGCTGGCAAACAGGAGATGATCTTGGTTTGGTGGCTGTGTGACACACCCACAGCACAGGGACACACATTTGTGACTTGCTACTGGCTCTGACTGCTGAATGAAGCAGATGACATGCTTTATGTGTTACTTTTTTTTCCCCTCAGATTGGAAATGAGTAATAATCTGGGTTTAGCTTTGTTTCCTCCTATCTTTTGCCTGACCAAATCCAATTTCCACAGAAAAGCTTAATGAAGAATGAACAGGGTGGCCTCTGGGAAGAAATTCACTAACAGGGAAATGCCAGGCCAGGTCATTATTAATGGTGGTCTCTAAAATAAATAACAAGCTTATTAACTTTGCAGGCCACAGCAAGCTGGAATAGGCTGCAAGTACTTTGGAAGACACAGCTTGTGCTTGACAAATGGCCTTGTCAAATTGGAGAAATAGTTTGAGAAAAATAGGATATGATTCTATTCCAGGGACAAGGGTGAGCTCCCACCTTCTGCCAAAGTAAGCAACTGCATGAAGAAAAATACCTGCACTGACATCACTCTACAGAGAAGGGTCTGGAGGTCATAAAAGATCAAAGGTGAATGAATAAGTCAGTGGTATCAGGTCGTCTCCACGCTGAGAAATAGGAACCAAATTACAGCCTACCAGACAAATGGAGTGAGTTTTCTTTTCAGCAAGTGTGAGCCCCCACGGGACCTGCTCTGCTCATCTGAGGGCACTGAACTTCCAGCAGGATATGGCCCAGTTGGATAGAGTCCAACAGAAAGCAACAAAAACGGTCAGTGGTCTGGAAAACCTGATCTGTGCATAATGAGCATGAGAGCTGGGACTGTGTAACTGAGTTGTGGGAGGAGAGGGGAGAGGGATTCGTGGGAACAGCAGTTCAGTCAGGGGTCTGTAGCCCATGCTGCCGTGGGAGGATGTGGGAAGGACAGTGCAGGGAGCTCAGAGGAGAAAGTCTACCCCAGGTTTTTCTGTCTTCTTCCTCACTGGGCTTCCTCCATGCCATGCATAGCCAGGCAACTGTAAGGGGCCAAGCGGGGATGCTGGTGGGTGAACAGGAACTCCTGTTCAAGGGGGAGATGTAGGGAGTAGGTTGGAGAGGTAGGCATTGCTCCAAGGACTCAGAAACCATATCACAGTAGGAGTGCAGCCACCTGGGGTCTGCAGGGAGGTTAACAAGTCCCCATGCATTGCAAAATGCTCATGGCTGCTGCAGGAGAGGGACAAGATAAGAACCTGCCACAGTCCAGAATACTGCTGTAAAGTGGAAGGGAATAGCCTGCACTCTGTCTGTGTGACAAAGAGTAATGGATGAGTACTGCATCAGGCTCAGATTGGCCAAGGAGTGCCCTTAATAACAATAATTAAGGCTAGGGAGGTTGCAAGATTATCACTGGAGGATTTTGGGAAAGTTTGAGCAGAAATGCATCAGTGGTGCCTAGTGTGCAGCGATTGCTTTGGAGTAGGAATGTACCAGAAGTCTCCTGAACATCTTTCCAGGCCTGTTTGCTCTAATCCAACAACTAATTCTGCAAGCCAAGAGCCCATCCTGACCTTCAGCTGCTGAGCTGAGGTAGAGCCCCCAGGAGCTGCTCTCTCCCCCGGAGGCTCGCTGGGCAGGTAGCTTCTCGTGGGGCCGATGGGCACCCAGGAGGGAACAGCCTCCTGGGGAGCAGCACAGCTCTCGTGGGCACGGCTCAGTGCGCCGCGGGGGCTCTGCAGCCACGGGAGCTCGGCTGAGGTGGTGGCAGCTGGAGGTGAGGGTGAAAGGACAGGCTGGGAGGGGGATCCTCCCACGCAGGACCGTGTCACATGTGCCTGCAGGCTTGCTGGGAACAGCTTTCCCTGGGGCCTTGCTCAGCCGCTTGCCTGGGCCCCTGCACCACTGAGCTCCCAGGCACCCAAGCCTCTGCTGGTGCCTGAGAGAGTGAAATGATTTGTGTGAAATGTCAAGTGACAGGAGTCTACAGGAGCTTCACACCAGTAAATGGGTGAAGGCTGCTGCCAAAAACATCATTACAAAGTGTTTATTTTCTCTGTATTTACAGGATAAAATTGGGAAAACATCGAGAATACGAACAAAAGCAGTCGAACAGCTGGGATCTGTTTACACAAACTGTTCAAGGAGAATGTAAGTAACCAGGGCCACATGTACGTTACAGCATATGCTGTGTTTATTAGATTAAGTAAATGAAAATATTTGTTAAATCACATATTATTGCATGTGTTATGTTTTACTGTGAGTGTAAGTCCATCCTGAATTTCCCATCCCCTCTGCAGCTGGCCAGCAGACTGGAAGCCCTAAATAATCTTCAACTTTTATTAATACAAGCTGAACTAGAGTTGCAGATAAGAAACTATGGGACATCAGATTCCTGCTGCCTGGGGAGTCCCTTTCCTGACCAACAATGTGAGCCTAGCAAAGGGTAAATATCCCCCAAGCAGCCCTGAAAAAAAACCCAAAGAAATAAATCCTGCCTAGCACTGACATGAAAGGAATACCATGGAGCCAGTTTTATGGGATACTTGGCACTTTCCTCCAGTTACAGCATTGTTCATTGAGCTGGGTGAGCCCAAGTGTGCCGGAGCATTGGCACAGATCTGGCTTTGGTTGTGGTTAGGAAACATTCTCTCAGATTGGCACCAGCTCTTTTTTAATGAAAGGATGGGGAGGTGAAAGGATGTTTGTGGGTCAAATAGGGAAAAGAAGAGTGGAAACAATGGTTTACTTGAGTAAACTCTCTCTCAAAAAACCCCAAATCTAAAAAACCAATCCCATTGAGCTTCTCTTCTATTGCCAGGCATGGACTACATATTTAAATGGATGATTTAGGGAACAGGACTTCCACTGTGTGCTTTGGAATATGTTCACTTTTTTGATAGTTTTGTGGGACCAGAAAACCTCTCCAGTCTGAGTCCCCCTCGTACAGCTGTGAAATGCCGACGTGGTGAAGCAGGAACAGCAGATCTCCAATGCACCAGTAGCAGCTGAGACTCATCAACACTGCTCTCCTCTGCAGAGGTGGAGTGTATTCCACTTGGGACTTGTTGGGGTCTTGGGGCTGAACTTTGCTATGCTGCTAAGAGATTTGAGCCATCCCTGATTTATTTTGTCAAGGCATGTTCATTTCCTGAAGTATCTAAGAAGGCATTTTCACGGACAAGCATTTGAATTCTGTGTTACCTCCAGGTGACACTCAAGTGAACACACCATGGTTGGTGTGGTTTCAATACCAGTCCACAAAGTTGACTGTTTTCTGAGTATTTCTTTCTCATCCAGGCTTTAAAGCTGAAGTCCTGGATCTTGTCTTCTGCCTTGCCCTTTTCTCCTCTGTCATCAGCTTGTTGTCCCCAGGCTACAACAGTGTTCATTTCTTGCAGCAACACAGCACATAACAGCTCCCAGCATCATGGGAGGGAAGAGCCCAGGCTTGATTTGCATTACTTTATGCACTAAGGCTTCCTTCTGTCTGAGGTACTTTTAGCTAATAGATCCCTCACTGGCCAGAGCCAAGGTCTAAATACATGATAATATTGTGCAGATGTGGCCACAGAAGAAACTCATGCTGTTAACAGAGTGTTTTTCCACAGTGACTTTCCTCAGTTTAGAGAGAAAATTGTGGTGGTATTTTTTAAAAATTTTTGTTTGTTTGTTTGTTTTTTAATTTTTGTGTTTTTCTGCATTTCATGTAGGGATACAGTTAAAATAAAAAAGACATCAGCCTCACTGGTGAAGCTACTGTGGCCAAGATGGTTGGACCTAAATTTCAAGAAACTGTGGGTGTCTATATCTGTCTATGGGTGAAGAAGGGAAAAAATGACCAAAGCATTGAGGAAATTCCCCAAAGCAAGTGTTACTCAAGTGAAGCCTAAAGATACTATTTGTAGTGTTCAAAGACCAAGTGCAATCCTACTTGGTGTAATATGTAAAGATGAGGGAAACAGAGGCTGACCTCTAGGGCATTTGTATGGGAGGTTAACAGGGTTCATGTCTTCGTGAATTGCTCTATTTTTGTGAAAGATTTTCTTGAAAAATATCCATAAATTTTCAAGAAAGGGAAGAAATCCACATTCCAGCTGCATAAAATTACTGAAAACTGGATGTTCTGAGGGAAATCTAGTTATGAGATATTTTTTGGCATGTAGCCTAGGAACTGTGAATGGCTGCAGTCACTGCAGGTGGTGGTACAGTGGAAAGTCATGTTCTGGAACCAAGGACGGTTTTCAGAGAGAGTTAATGATGTGGGTAGCTGGCATAAAACACTACTGGCAGCAAAGAAGGCTCTTACCTGTAGTACAAATCCAACACATCCACTGAAGTGATAGTGAAGATTTCCCTCGGTTGCCCAAGAGTCTCCTCCTTAGGAACAGGGATGACAACAACGTGCTTTGTGCTTCTGCTCCCTGGAAGCAACAAGAGAAAAGGATACCAAGCCCCTGGGTGTGGGACCTGGTATCTGGGAGCTCTGGCCTGATGATAGCACAGCCATTGCTCCTGGACACAGAGCTGAGCAGGTCTTCAGTGGCCTGTCCTGGCTGTCACTGTCATTGGGCTCTGGAAGGGTGGGCAGCTTGAGAGCAGAGTTTTCCATCAGCAGCCTCCCTCTGCTCGCTCCACTGCCTGGCAGCCCTAATGGGGAGCCCTGTGGGGGGCTTCCAGCAGCTCTGAAGAGAGGGGTGAAACCCAGGGTTACTCCAAATGAACAGAGGATTAAGTACTTGGTGAACAAAACCTTCTGCCAAGGAATGCTGCTGTGGTTGCGAAACCTGGAGCGTTGCACACAGGCAGCTCTTAGAGGAAAGGCAAGAACAGTTTCCCTGCAAGCAGGGTACAGCTGCATTTTCCTTCCCTGGAGGAAATAAGAAGTGACAGAGTTTTATCTGAATGCAAAAGGAAAGGGGCCATAGCATAGAAAATAGCTGAGAGAGGGAGATTTTTTCATCAAGGCACTAACTTTTTTCCTCCCCTGAAATAAGAAAGGAAGCAAGAACCCCAGAAAGAAGCTGAAGGACCAGGTGTGTTTGCTCAGGCAGGATGACACAGCAGCAGCCAGGGACACCCAGACCTGCTGTTTGGGTGCAGCCCACACAGACCTGAAGTAGTGAAGAGAGCCACTGAGAAAGGGCTTTGACCTGCAGGCGATGCCATAAAAAGAATAAAAAAACCTGTCTGTTTTCTCTTCTCCCTCTGCTATTCCTGGGGTCCTTCCTCAAGATGGCAGGGACCACTCTGCAAGCACTGTGGTGTTCCCTCAGCACTTGTGCTCACTGTGAGGGTCTCTCCCCTGTCTAGTATGATGTGAGGGATGAACACTGGGAGAAGAGATGGATGCAGCAGCGTCAGGGTTTCAAGGACATGCCAAAACCAGCATCACGGGCAAGTGCATTTAGGCAGAATCTTTAGAGCAGTGAGATAATGAAGCAGAGTCCAGCACGGTCATGAAGAATCTTCCAAGAGAAGAAGCTCTTGTGGCTGTCTGAAAACCTTCCTGGCAGCAAAGAGTTAGGTGGACTTCCTGTAGGAGACCTGCTTGTGGGCAAGGCTCTGCACAGATCAGCTGCAGTGGCAGGCTTTGGTGGGGACCAAATGATATTAAACTTGCTAAAGAATTTAACCCTTTCTTAATACATGCATATAAGTGTACAAACATGTAAAAAGATGAGCTGTCGTTACATGCACCTATTCTCTCTGTGAGAAGGTGATTTTCTTGGATACTGCCCCAGAAATTTCAAGTCTATTCAGAGACTGTCAGCTCCCATGAGTATAGGGCTTGCCTCTGCTCTGAGGTGACTCTGGAGAGGAAGGGATCAGGAAGCTTTTGCCAATTGGCTCAGCTAGGAGGAAACTGTGGAGGGGAGGAATAACAGCTGTCCTGACCAGGTTCCTTTCCAATGATTTTCAGTGGGTTGTAGCTTCGCCACATTGGAAAGCCTTGTGGTGAAACTTCTTGTGCTATGTACTTGTCTGTTCAACTTTGGGTTCAGGCCTTTCTTAGAAGGAGACTTTGGCAGTGTTGTCAAATGTCAAAATCTCAGCAACAGGGATTTTTGGAACAATGTGAAGTCTGACAATGTATCCATCATATTAATTCACTCTCCACATTACTTTGTCATCTCTAATTGGCATGAACATTAAATACAACAAAAAAAATTTTTCAACTTGGCAGGAATTGCATTAATTGGACTTGTTATTCCATCCCTGCTAGGTAAAGTTCAGCCCTGAGCAGAGGGGGAATATTGCTGCAACAGTAGTTGCACACCTTTGCCTGTCTTGGTGCTGGACAGAAAGGAGACACACAGCCTCCTCTGCTTCTGAAATCTGTACACAGACAATATAGCTTCAGAACTTCCCAAATAAAAGACGGAGGGGCCAGAAGTCAGATGTGGGGAGTGTGGAGAAAAATAGGCATACGTGGTCGGAAACAGGAGGTAGGGGCCAGGGTAAGGGAAAAACATTTCCTTTTCTAGGATTCAGGATTTCCTCATGTCCAACATCTCCTCCACAGCAATATTGCTCCCTTCCCAACAGTTGCCTGCAAGCAAGCAAACACTCGAGGTAAGGAGATGGAGGAGCTACAGTAAGCAATTGGAAGAGAAGCTTCCTCTTGCCAGCAAGCACTTTAGTCCCACTCAACTAGCTAATATTGCCTTCTCCAAGTGGGCTTCCACGAATTCACAAGGCTGGGGGAAGAGGTGGGAGAGGGTCCTGTGTTCCACAGTGCAAGCATGTGAATGATACCCTCTCCTGGACCGGGTGTGTCTCCCTTGCCTTCTACTCATGGCTGTTGTGGCCTTGCCTTGCTTTGTCCGTGGTCAGTACCTCGGTGCCAAGACAGAGACCTCTGCCTCCTCTGTCTGTCTCTCCAACATTCTTTCTACCTCCTCAGGACTTTCCTGCTCCCTGCAACTCTCAACATCACCCATGATATTATGAGCCTGTGGGATGTGGCACACATGTCCCATTTAGTGCTACAATTTTAGTGATGCTGGGATAACTGTTCCTCTTTTCCTTTCCAAGGCTTTTGGGCAAGGAACAAAGCAGAAAATTTTGCAAAGGGGCCTGGATCTTGGCATCAGGATCAGGTGCAGGGAGTCAGGGTCTAGGTGTGGTCAGCCTGGGATTGTTGTTTGCCATGAGGCACTGTGGTCTCAGCTTCAGAATGGCATTTTCTACAATCAGTTTTATCTTTGCCTTGAATTATTATATCCTATGTAATACTCAAAACTTTGAAATATAGTCAAGGACATCTGGCACTCAGAGTGAATGGGTGCTTCTGTCTTCTGTCTGTGCACCTTGGGGCCTGGATTATTGCATGGAGAAATGTCACTCCCTTGTTTCACAAGGGAAACTAATGTTTGTGGAGTCCTTGGATACCTCAGAGAAGAACACTATGGAAAATCACCAAGTAAACTGGACCTTTCTAGATCAGGGTTTTACCAGAGTGTAAATAATAAATGGATCATGCCCCTGGCAGCTACCTATTGTTTGTAGGTGGTGACCAATTCTTGCTCTTGACGGCTGTGACGGAGGTGAGGTGAGGGACGCCGGTCTGGATCAGTGTGTTTGCAGAGCTGAAGTCAAGCATACAGCAGGTTCAAATCCACAGCAGAAATACCTATTCATAACTCAGCAGGACTAGCCTTCATGTTTCCACTCCAAACTACTTCCAGGTACAGGATATCTTGGGTTAACCTGTACCTAACCAGTGTTTCCCCCATATTTATCTGTTCTTGACAGAGATCCCAGAGCAACCCATCAGCAAAGCTGCTGAAGCTGTGGCAGGAGCAGAGCTGCCTCCCAAGTCTTCACTTCACTGGTTATTGGTGAGAGCTTTGGGACCTTGATTTGAGGGCTGATAATTGAAGATCTGAGCTTTTAAGGTGCTACAAGATCAAGTGCAGCAAACCTCTTTAACACTAAGTGAACTTTAGGGATATAAATGAAATCCAGAACATTAATGTTGTGCTTAAAGGCTTTGCAGCATGGATTCCAGAGGTGGGCAGCTAACTATAGAAACAGGGTCTCTTTCACAGTCCATTCCTGGATCAGCACAACTGTCTGTGAAGAGTTCTTGAGGGAGAGAAAAGACTCTTGCTTGAGTCTTTCCCAAAGTGCCAACGTTCAGACTGCAGTGGCCAGCAGTAACTGCATGTGGTAGTTTCCAATAACCATCATTTATTTCTACCTTGCTCTGGACTGGAAGGGGATTTGAACTCCATGTATGGATTTCCTCGAATAATATGGGCTCTCTTCCATGGATAATGGCTTCAAGACTTTTTGTCGAAACAGGAGGCATAGTCTACACCATCACATTGCCTGGCTCTGGGCATAGATCAAGGTGTAACCTGCTCTGTTTATGAGCATGCAGCTCAGAGTGATGGCTGAAGTATTTTCAACCAACACCTGAATTGCCTTAGGAGATAACAAATTTTGTTATAGGAAAAAGGTATTTACATATATTAAACATTTTCAGACATTCTGGTGTTAAAGGAAAACATGCCCTCTCATTTCTTTTCATCCTGCCCTTCACCTATGTTCAGGATCTGTTAATAAAGTCCTTTACTTAAAAAATAAAGAGAACTTTGAATGATCTGGTACTTATCAAAATAATCTACAAACATTCAATTTTATTTTCAGAGCATTTTGCAGTCCCTTCCCTTCCCTTCCCTTCCCNAACCCTAAGTAGACCTTAATCTGTTTTTTTTTCGTCTTGGCACTCCTGAACCTCAGTTTCAAGGGGCTGGAACAGCCCTGTGGCTGTGGTTAAGGAGAGATTTCCTGAGAACTTTTCCCAATGAATTTCCAGAATAAGTTGCTAAAGTTTTCATATGTGAACTGATCTTTAATTGAAGATTTGCAGTGGGTGTAAATTGGCATTTGGTCTCTGCTGTCAGTAAATCTGCTCTGCAGGAGGGTCTGCCTCTCCATTTCTTTGCATTTTTTTTGTTAATTAGCAATTTGAATCAATAATTAAAAAAAAGAGAAAGCCTGATATGACTGTAGAAGCACATATCAAGCCACGTCCCATAGGAGACAATTCTAGGCCTAAAATTAATGCATATTTTTATTTATTTTGTTGCACAGTAGAATAGAGAGTTTGCTTATTAAATTTGTAGATGTCATCAGCCTGGGAGACGAAGACACTAGAGGATTGGGATAGCATTCAGAATAAGCACAGGTGCAAAGTATTGCACTAACATGAGAATAGCCACTTTCAGAGAGTTGAGGGAGAGGGACGAGTGACACAGCAACTCTACAGGAAGAGAGGTGCAAGTACCACTCTTACTAAAAGGCTGGGTTTTTAACTCAATTGACAATTAAAAAACTTCCACTTTTAAATTATCATGCTGCAGTAACAAGATCTCTGTTGAAATGCTATTCAAAACAGTGCTTGACCAACACTGTGCAGTCCAGAAAGATCAGCAAAAATGATGAGAGTTCTAGAAAACAGTGTGTGCAGGATTAGACATTCAGAAAGAGTCAACTATCAGTACCAAATGAGACAATGCCTTGGCTTCTGTTCTTGCCCAGTGGTGTCCTGTACCCAGGGCAGAAATGGACTGAGTTGCCTGCTCTAGCTTTATCTGCAGGTCCCAGGTGTTCTCTTCACAGCTTCCCTCCACCTCTTTCCAGCACACCTGGACTGCAGCCAGACAGGAATTTTTCCATCCCCTGCTGCCATTGTACAATCCTGCCTGAGCAGATATTCTTAATTTTTTTTAGCTACTATTTTATGGTCCTTATTTGTGAATCTCCTTTCCTGCTAATTCTGGATACTAACACAACTATGAGGAAAAGAAGTGAATGTCTCTGTGCAAAAGATGCAAAAAACCCATGAGATATAAGAAAAGCAATTTCTTTGATACTGGCCATGCTCTCTGCTCTCCTTCTGCTCAGCAATTTTCTTAAGGAAATTTGATTTTCTTCCTGACCATCATATGCAAGGGGAAATCACAGTGAGATTTCAATGACAAGTGGACCTTTTATGTGTTTTCTGTTCTTGTGTGGGCAGGTAATGCTGAAATTAATTTACTAGAAAGAAATAGAAAAAAAAGTAGTTTTGGCATGCTGGGTCCCAGATAGGAATTGGAAACTAAAAGAAATTAAGAGATTCCACAGCAATTGGGCTTTCACAAGAATGTGCTGAAATGTTCTTAGCAATTGTAAACAAAAATTGAAACAAGCAAATTAAGAATAAGGCAATAGAAAGAAGACATACAGATTCATAGATTAAGGAAATTAGTTCTATTAATTACACAGAAATAAAAATGTGAGAAACTGTGAAGATTGTAATTGCTGTGTTAAAAACAATAATGTATGCTCAGCCTAGTAGATAAGATAACGGTCTAAATTTTCAAGGTTAAGTTTTATATGTAAGCTGGGGGTTGTGGGCAAGTGGGAAACCACCTAAAAATAACTTCACAACACCATCTCTACCTGTAGGTCATCTTTACATCTCATCTCTAATGTGAAATTATGTCCTCTTACATCTGAGAAATGGCTATAGTTATGTTATTTGCTTTAAAGCTTCTCTCTCTGTTCATGCATCTAGAAAATCCCAGCTCTTGTCTCATTTCTGATGTCTCTCACTTACATTTTTTCCTGCCATTCAATTTTCTATTAATCTGAGTCAATTTAGCAAATGAGAAAATGAGGACCAGATAGCACACGATTTGATTACTCATTTTCTCTTAAACATTTGCCCATATTGCTGAAAACTAATTCTCATTCAGCACTACCGTTTTTAGCCAGAAAAAGCCTAAACAGAGTCTGAGGTTGTAAGACTAGTTCAGATGGGATCATGCCTCCCTGTAGTCAGCAGATGAACAGATGATTATAGGGAGAGGTTCATGAGAAGATATCTGCTCCTCTCTGTTGTTGTCATGTTGCCTCTTTCAGCAGCTCTGAAGGGAGCCCACTGCAATTATTTCAGATGGAGACATCTGCACAGTAGATGTCTGTGTTCATTCAGAATCTCACCTCTTCTTTCTAAATAATGCAACCCTTTGCTTATTCATATTTTCATAGAATAGAATAGATTCTTCATTGCCCTTTCATCTTTTTTTGGCATGTGGTGTGATTTCTGGGTTTGCTGATGAACCATTTCCATGGGATAGTGTGTCTGTTGCAGGATGCAGTTAGCTGTGGAGTGTCTTATCTACATCCCCAGCTGCAGGTGAGGAAGGTTTGGCGGAGCCAGGCTGTGTGATTTACCATGGATTTATACCCAGTTGTAATGGTCAGGTTTGACATTGGAGCTGCTGAGGAACATGGCTACTGAGAGCTGATGGGTGGCAACCAGTGCCTTGGTAACAGTGTGGGGGGAATGCAGAACGGCCTAGAGCACGCGGAAGCACCCAGCCATTCAGTCAAAACCATCACCTTATATTTACTGACCACTTTTTTAGGGAATGCTGTTTACTTCCCCTCCTATTTGGAGTTCTTGGGCACTTGCTGCCTTCAATCTTTCCAGCAGCTCACTCAAAAGAGTCTAACATCTCAAATGATCTCATCCTTTGGGCAGCAGAAGGTTTACATGAATATGAGAAACTGAGAATATGAGGAAGACAGCACAACACTGCCAAATGAAGTTCATACTGCTAAGGGTACAGTATTTTCGGGCATAAAAATCAGAAATTGAATTTTCAAGAACAGCTAATACACACTTGTTTTAAAAACAAAATAAAATAAGCAAATTTTGTATGGTATATGTTTTTGTATGTTATAGACGTTTTTTTTTCCATGTTCCATATAGATTTTAAATGTGCCATAACATCAAAATAGTAATTTTATAAAATCAATATACTGATTATTATTATATTGATCTGTTTATGAAAAAAATAGAAGTTTTTATAAAAGCTGAAAAGTAGTGGCAAAATTTTTATGCTCCTCTACCTGCAAAAATAATTGTATTAAACTGGATGAATAATGGAAGAATGAAATACCCTGTATCATCATCATTTTACTGTAGTCATGTTTCATTAATCAAATTCATCAGTTTTCCAATTTTCTTTAAAAGTCTTCTGACATTTTAAAGGATGGTAAAATACAGGAGAGGGAGCAAGAAAGCAGGTTGAGTTTGTCAGTAAGAGATCTGGATCTCACCACTGTAGACTTTTTTTGATTTTGGTAGTCTGTGTAAGCTGATGTTTGGAAACTTGTTGAGGCATCCAAGCAAAACGGGCACTGTTATGTGGTAGCAAAATCAATGTCTGCTCTGCACCTATGAAGTGCTTTGTAAGCCATGTACTGTGAAATCAAGTCCAAGGCATCTCACATTTGGCAGCCCAGGTTACCAGCTGTTTGGTTATAAGTGGGAAAATGATACTTCCTGGGTCCTGGACTAATAATTCTCTTCTTGGGCTTGAGTTGTCTTTGGACCTGTGAAGTGGGCACAGGAGTCATTTCTCTGGGCTGAATCCCGGAAGGTGGCCTCACCTCCTACCTTGTCCCACTCCCCTCCACACTGGTCTCACTGGGCATAGGATCCTCCTCTGGGGATGGGAAAAGGCAGAAATCTAATGATTTGAGTAGAGTCTGAGGGGAAGATGGGTCCTGCCAGGCTGTGGACCTGCATCACTGCTGCTAGAGGTGAAGTGATCAAGGGTGATGGTTTTGGGCCAGCAAAGGAGAAATGAATGGGAGAATCCTGCTCCTTTTGTAGCCTTAACCAGGTCCCAGCCATTTCTTTCTGACTCCTTCTGCTCCTTTCCATCAATTTGCTGCCAAGGGCAGGTCTGAGTGTCCTCGGCTACCACTGTGTGACCCTGCCTGAACAAACACACCTGGTTTGCCACATGTGGTCGCACAATCCTTGTGAGAGAAAACACATCTCTGGATTTTGACATCCCTTTGGAGAAGTAAAACAAAAGTTCCTCTTTAAAAAGGACAACAGGTTGTGCTTTCATTACCTGCTGCGCTCTTTTAATGCCTTTCACTAAAAGGATCATCCAACTTCCCATCATCTTAATTTGCATGTATTGCCACCGGTACAGACCACTGACAAGCGTAAGGGGAATGCAGAGTCAAGACTGGGAAAAGCAACATCACCTTTTAGTGGGAGAGGAACAGATGGAGCAGAACAGGAACTGGAAGAGAAACCTAGAAGAGGGAAATTCTTTGTCTTCTATTAGTTCAAGGTTTCGCACCTCATCTTGCTTTAACATCCTGAGGATCAAGATACTTCTCTAATATGTATTCTCTCTTCTTTGCCTACTGAACTGAGAGAAAGCTGCTGCCAGATGCTGCAAGACAAACCCAAGGCCCTCTGAAGCACTGGTTAACTCTATGTTAAGAGAATCTCAACTCCAGGGTTTCAAATTCACCTCTCTGCATCGTGACATCCTCAAAGACCGTGCCCTCAGGCTCAGTATCACCTTTCTAGAAACCCTGCCTTTTGCCAGTGGCACTTAGCCCTGAGAATCACTGTGGGCATCACAGCACATCTGACTTTGGTTAAGCTTGCTGCAAAAGCAAAGCATACATTTTTTTATTGAGATAAAAAAGGCTGTTGAAAATAAGGATAATGAAACCATAAATTCCCTAATTTGTTGAGATTTCCCAGGAATCCTGTTCAACAGAAGACGTTGGGAGACACAGAGCTTGGGTTTACTTATTCTTTATTCCAGACCAGGTCCCTTATGCTTCTTCATCTAGTTTGACCCTCCTGGCCAAATAGCAATAGGTAAAATGGCTATGGCAGTTACTCTCAGAAGACAAACATTCCCATGGTCAAAAATCTGTGTAACCAGAAGCAGAAATTGATATTAAGCTTCTACCTGCACAAGCACAGCAAGGAGTATGTAGGTGTTCCCCTAGCCCTTCAGTGGTGGATACATCTATGGCCGTAGTATCTGCTGCGTGTCAGCTGCTGAACTCCCAGAAGATCTCCTCATGGGCACTGTGAGCAGGTCACCAAGTGCTGTGTCACACCCTGGGTGGAAACTATTGTTCCAATGATGTTTGTCAACGGAATGGTAGGGAAAGGCAAGCAGCCTTGGAAGGGTATAAATTCCCCAGTCCATGCACCAGCTCTCCTTCAGCAGATGGAGAGCACGAGAGATGCAGTTCCTCTTGCCAGCCACACTCATCCTGCTCCTCCTCTGCCCCCCAGGCACAGGGGTGCGTGAATACACCTCTGTCCTCACTGTGCCCAATGGGGGCCACTGGGGCAGGTGGGGCAGCCGGCAGTTTTGCCATCATGGCTATGCCAATGGATTTGCCCTGAAGGTAAAATTCTCTCCGTTCCCTACCATCTCCTGTCCCTAGGAGGACATATTCTGCAGTTTTCCTCTTCTTGAGTATGATACTCTGTACATAAAACTGCAAGTCTTCTGGCAAATGTTGCCACTGTAGCTACACCAGAAAGGTCGGCCGGTGGCTGATGCTGCTGGGAGAACTCATGTGGGTGCGAAAATCTGGATTCGAGGAGAGTGACTCTGAGACTCTGTCTTACCTGTTGGGTCAGAAATAGTTAGAAAACACAAAGAACATGTTACAAGGGTTAGGTGGTTTCACAGTGACAGCCATCTTTTCCGATGTGCTGTCCAAGACATTTTCTCTTTCCCATTTCAGAAAGGAGGTGGGACTGTTTATTACGGGCTTGCAAAGGACTTTTCCTGGGTCCTTTGCCTCTTGCCTTTACCTCTGTCCCTGTGTGACTTCCATTGCAGGTGGAGCCCGACCAGTTTGGAAGAGATGACACTGCTCTGAATGGCATACGTCTGCATTGTCAGGATGACTCAATAACCATTGAGTCCTTGGTTGGAGAGTAAGTGACACTGTGGTTTCTCTCCTGTTTGTCAGGCACCAGCTCACAAAGCACCCATAGATGTCACCATTTGCAGGGGTCTCTTCTCTCTGACTTGCTGTATACATAGTACTGTAGCATAGCAAATTAAAACAAATGGTTAGGGGTTGATTTTCATTAATTTTGAGGGTATTGCACATGGTTACTTCACTTTACCACTTTTTGTTTGCTCTTGGATTTTCTGCAGAGCACTGTGAACACCTGAAGTATGGTCCCAGGGTTAGAGTCTTTCTTTAGAAGGGTTTCTATCCATACATTTACAAACTGCCAGGTCCAAGCCCTCGCCATGCTGCAGGGAACAGTACTGCACCTCTGGCTGCTCTGCTGGCTGCCTGGTGTGTACTTGTCACACGGCAGAGATGCTTCATAAAACGTGCTCAGGCGGCCCTCAGAGTTTCCACCAGAACCATAACAATCCAACCTCGGCCTTTCTGGTGTTTTTCTGATGAAACATCAATGAAAAGTACATTTTTGGAAGGCGAGGAAAACAACAGAAGAAAGGAAGGGGCCCCAGAACACAGCAGCATGCTGTGTCAAGGAAGTGTTACACTTAAGAGTAGCATGACAAAGAGAAGGAGCATTTTCCAGCAGCTCACAGAGCCCAGACATTTTTCCATTTGCTTTTTATCAGGTGGGGTTCCTGGACCAGCTTCCAAGTTTGCCCTGGAGGCTACTTGATCTCCTTTTCACTGAGAACAGAGAAGTCCCAAGGAGCAGGTGATGACACAGCAGCCAATAACATCCAGTTCAGATGCTCAGATGAAGCTGTGCTGGTAGGTGATGGACTGTCATGGGGCACCTTTGGCCCCTGGACCAACAGCTGCAAGATATGTGGTCTCCAGACCAAGGTAGAGCCCCCACAGGGACTTCAGGACGACACAGCACTCAATAACGTGAAGTTCTTCTGCTGCAAATGAGCACTCGCTCCGCCTCCATCACTGCCTGCCCATCCCATATCCCACAGCAAGTGAAATATCAGTAAAGCTTTGCTCTAGCTTTATCCTGGGACATGCCCATGATGTTTTGATTGCTTGCATCTTGCTAATCTGGCCAATATCTTAGATGATGACGCGTTTTATAGCTACTGCTACATTGGCATAGTCAAATCATTGCATCATGTCCTGCTGGTATGTTGCTGTGCTAATGCTCAATCTCTAGCAATTGCTCAGAGCTGACAGATTTCTCAACTTTGTTTTTCTCTGACTGGCAGGTTTCTTTGAGGTTTGGTCTGCCCATTTTTCCCTTATTTGAAATAATACCTGATCCATTGATACGAGAAACAGGGAAGAATAGGTATTTGAGTCTATTTGAAGTTTCTGACCAAAGCCAAAATGAGTAATGAGAGACAAATGGGGTGAAGCAGAAGTTTGGGCGGGCTCATGAGAAGCATCAAAGGTTTGCTGTCATTGCCCACTCCTAGCTTGAATTGCCTCAAGATTTGTACACGCTTTTTTGCAAGCAATCTGTTAGCTCCTGCCTGAGCTCTCACCTTAGGAAACGTGGCTAGAAAGTATGTTTACACTGTGCATTCTTCTGTGTGGCACTGAACCTGGGTGGGTTGTAGCTCCCCAGGCCTCCCTTGCTGCTTCTTTGTAGTGCTCTGCTGGCTCACCTGGCTGCTGGTGCAAAACATTTTCATGGGACTTGGATTTTGTTTGTTGCCTCTCGGCTTCATGCTTTAAATAGAATAGCGGAAAATCCAAACTAAAAATAAAGCCTATGTCATTCATTCATTTTTTATGCTCCAATTTGCTGGGTAAGCTGAAAGTTGTTACCTTGTCCTGATATGCTAGAAGTAAAGAATCTACTCTCAGATCAGGGAAAAATAATGTTTGGAGATCATTAACACGCTCTATCAAGCCGCCAAGCCTCTCTGGCAAGAGTTTGAGAAGACTTGCTGCTTCTCTGAGCACCTTTTAGGAAGTGTAGCTGTTGCTATTCCCTCAAAGCAATGCATTATGCATCTTTGTGTGCTTGAAAACAGTTAGGGGCATGATATTGGCATTCTCCAGGTGACTGCTGGGATTGGGCTGTGGGGATGTTGTGTCTGGGACCGCAGCCATGTGGAGCTGCACAGAGCTGATGGTGGAGGTTCCTTCTACCAGTTCACATCCTCTCCCTGGCACATACATCACCACTCTGGCTCTTCAGGCATACAAATTTTTCTTACTGCCACTTACCTCAAAAAATACTTGAATAATAATTGGGGTTTTTTTCCATTGAAACAATTCAGCAAACCTTCTGTAGTGCAAGAAGAATATCAGAAAAATTCCTGCATTTGAATGATTTTATTAAAAAAAATTTCATATGAAATTTTCCAGTCAGACCTTCTGCTGCAAATTTTCGTAGTTCTGATTTGCTTAATCTCAGGATTTGACTTATTTCTTAACATTTGGTATTTCTAAATTTTCCTTTAAGTGCTTTCTCTCCTCCTCCTGATTGCAGATATTTTAAGTGTTCAAATGCTTTATTAAAGAAATGCTTATTTTGTAAAACCAGCCCAGTCATCACTTGAAATACTGATTATTAGCTTCAAGGAACCATTTTGTAGCTTCCATCTCAATTTGGGAGTTTCTGAAAAAATCATTATTTATCATATATTCAGCTCTCTATAAACATACAAATCCCTCAGCTCTAGCAATTAGCCAAAAAAAAAGCAAGGGAAACTTCCCTCCCCTCAAAAAAAATCCCAACAAAAACAAACAACCCCAAAATTGCGACTTCTTTTTTAACAAGGCAACCCAAATTAAACTGAAACTAAATTCTGAAGCTATCACAGTTAACTGGGGTTAGCAGTGTCCACACCAAATCTTAACTTCCAAAATGACTGTTTTCAATCCCCTCAAGAGGACAAATTTTATTTTGCATCTAGTTGCTTCGCTTTCATTTTCCTGTGAAACAGAAATAATTTCAGCTTGCAAACTGATATCCAGTATAATTAGTGAGGCAATATTTGAGGACATAAAAGTAAAAATAGCTGCACTGATCTGAGCAAAACAGGCCTAATTTGATGAAAGTGAGCAGGAATCATGGTGACATGATTATCTGCATCATCTTCCAAAGCCTGGGGAATCCCCTTGCTGAGGCAGAGGCGGCTCCATGCTCCTCACAGAAGCCTTAGAGGGCCAACTACCGGTCACCTTCCACCAGAGCATGTTGGACGAGCAAAAACCATCAAGTATTGATACTGTAACACTGTGTGATCAGTGTCACCAGCAAATCTCACAACAGGACATTTCATTGCTTTTGTTTGTGAGTAAGTTGTGATTTTTTTGAAAGATACACTGAGTGAACCGAAGTTGCGTGCGCAGCCAAATATGCATGGGAAAAAAGGCCAGGTATTTCATCATCTCCATATAGAGAAGGTTTCTAAGAGAGTTCCTTTTTTGGAATGACCAATGCCACTGGGCTGAAGTGCTTGCAAGAAAGAATGGCACTTCTTTTGGGTGGCTTGTTCAAGAAGCAGTACCTGTTTTCTTATATATGTGTATGCACATGTAAATGCAGATGGAAAACTGGAGCTTCATATTGCGCATTCCTTATCCAGAGGGTAATTCAGGCCGGAAGACTCTGAACATCTGCTCTTTCTTTGCAAATGAATGATTCAGTTAAATTTTGAGGTTTCACTGTGGGAAGAGTTATTCACAGTGCCAGCAAAACAGACCTTCTATGCTTTCCTGTTGTGCTAGGTGTAACACAGCTTCCTAATAATGTGAATAGACACTCCAAATGAGAGCAGTTACAAGAAATGTTTGGAAAACAGAATACCATCTCCTCCTCACATACTTTCTCATGTACTTACCAGTAACTTAAAAATTGAATGCCTATTTTTTCATCATCTGAATGTTGATGGACCAGCTGGGTCTCCTCTGATGGTCCACTTGTAAAACATGGGTCATACACAAACTAGAAAGTAGGTCTCGGGCATTTACTTCACTCAGAGTGGAGGAATTCACTCTTATAGCAGAAATGAAGGTATAAAATCGTCATCTAAGCATGCTGGAGCTGGTGTGGCTGAAAATGTGAATAGCTGGAATCTGTAAGTAGCTACATCTGCATGACTTAAAAAAAGTGACTGTGTGTCTCTGGCACAGCTACGAGTCAGTAATATGTCGCCAAAGAACTAACACACAGTTCCTGTGGAATGTTGGTGTGACTAGTTGCAACACCAAGGACCAAGCAAGAATTATCCCTGAATCTACTGATAATGTGACAATTTTGGATCTGGAGCATGAGTAGGCTTGGGGAAGGCAAGGAGGAGTTTTCCAGTGATCCATGCATATGTGGCACAGCTCCATGGGAGTCTGGCAGAAGCAGCAGGCCTGGAGTTTTCCCGAAGTGATTTTAAAAGCCAAATCTATTGAATAAGACTGAATCAGACAAAGACCAGGCCTGCTGTTAGCAGTGCTCCAGTGAACCAAGCTTTGAGTTTGCCTCTAAGAAAGATGACCATTGAAATCCTAGCCTTTATGGCCATATTGTTCCTGTTGCACAAGGAAAATAGATATTCCATCCATCAAAAGTACTCTGAAGCTTAAGTTGTTCATTTTTGTGAGATGCAGTGGAAACACCTGAAGATGCTTTAGGTACATATAATTTATAATACTGTATGTGATGAGTGCACTACACTGCTCACGCTCAACCTGTCATAGTTAGCAAGTTTTCCAAGACCATAAACCCAACCCTAATTGCCTAGTGTGATTGCCAATGAAAAAACAACTAAAAACATCTGGTTTCGAATTTTCTGAGTATCATTATTTGGAAATATTGTTACAGAATGTAAGAAGCAGAGGACATTAACCTATGGGTCATGAAAAGAAAAAACATCAGGACTCTGGAGAAGTGATTCGTGGAGGATTGAATTCTGGCTTCCATGCTCCCCCACAACACCGGGGCTGTGGGCATACCTTTGTCCCGCAGGACTGAATATCTATTTGTGTTTTTTGTCTGAGGAGTTGTTGCATGGTTTGTACCTGCCTACTCTGTCTTCATCTCTGCAGAAAGAGAGCCTGCCCAAGGCAGTCCAGGCTCCAGCTAGTAAAGTTAGAAGCTGTTATTCTGGCAGGAAGAAGGAGTAGCTGGTTCAGTGAAAGATGGGGGAAATGAATGAGCTGTCTGGCAATGCATAAACATGATTAGCAGCAAGGCAGTAACACCAGATATATGGAAAATATATTGATTCTGGACAGATAATGTAGAATCTTAGAGACTTTGGCACTTGGTGTGTGTTTCCTGGACTTTCTACTGGAGCAAAACTTGGTAGACATCAGTCACCTCATAACCCCTTACAACACAGACTGACTCTGTACTGCTTGCTAAGGCTTGGCAGCTTTGGCAACACCTAGCTGGGTGACATTTGGCTCCACTAGCAGCTGGGCTCCTCAAACAGAGAGACTTTTTTGCAATCTCCAACAGAGATTTCTTTTAGATCACTCAAAGCCAGTTCAACAGTAGCAATGGAGTAGTGGTAATTTGGTGCATTTCTTAATGAACCAGCAAAATGGACACCAATGACCTCTTTAGTGCTGTGTAGAAAAGAAAAAAGGTGATAGTGCTACAAGAACACATGCAGGAGTTTATGAACTCAGTTTGTGAAAAAAGAAAACATTTCCACAGGGAACAGGACAGGATGAGAAGTCAGGTTAGTGTGTGAGTCATTTCGGGATCAGGCTCTGAACAGGCCTGAGACATCCCCTTTGTGTTTCTACTGTTCATTTTCTCAGGGGGAGCATTCTACAGCTGTCTGTGAATGACTTAGATGTTCATGGACAAAACTGCCCATAACAGGCTTCATTAAAATCCAAAAAGGGCCACTCTTACCCTAAAGGAGTCTCTTCATGCATTCAAAAATAATTTAATCAATTTCAGTTTTGCAAGTAGTAGAAGTAGATGAAAAAATTAATTCCTCAATCCGATATTGTGTCTAAAATGCCCTGCAATCCTTGCACCAGCAATTTTTTTACGTCAGTGAACTTTTTATAGTGAGATAACCAGAAGTAATTTAGAAAGCAACTTTCTATCTCAGCTTTTGCCACTTATCAAATAAGACCACCTTTAGTAACTCTAGTTTATTGCTATACAATCCACAGCATGGCTAGAAGTGCTATCAATTGAAAACATGAAATAGATTCTAGAAGTTGATTTGAACATGTTCTTTTCTGAGGAGAAAATACAAAAATAAATTCTGTCTCCTGCTAGCTACAGTGTCTGTACTTCACTGTGACAGCAACTTCTATGTGCTCACTGGGAAGAGCAGTGTCAAGGGGACAAAGATTTTCTAATTTTAAAGGAGGCTTTCATCTCAGGAGAAGTTGTACCTAAATGAAGAAAATTTTGCTTCTATTTCTAGGTTTTTTCAAATAGATATCTGGGAACACATCAGTGTTTTATGGAAAAAACATAACTGGGTTTCTCCTCTGGGTCGTGCGGGAGGTAGGGAAGTTGCACATCTCTGAAGTAGGGGATAAGTAAGAAAGACATAAACTTAGGAATCATTACTCTATAAATAACCTGATGAAAAATTTCCTTTCAAGTCCAACCAAATGACTGCAACTTTCCATGTGAGATTATATCACCCATGCTGCGGTGCTAAGTAGTTATCCAGCAGTACCTGCTGAGTCTCACTCCTATTAGAGGTGTAAGAAATCCACTGGTGTCCTCCGGACTTTAAAACCCAGCTGGAAGTTTATCAATGAGTTATCTCAGAGGTGGCTCACCTTGAATGAGATACAGTGTCACACTCTTGCTCGTTAAGCAGGCTTTTTTTATATAAGTGGTATGGTTTCCATAGAAACATAACTAAATCTTTCCTCCAGCATAATCCCCAAAAGCTTTCACAGATCTGGAAAACACACAGTGAATAGTCAAATAATTTTTTATGCTGACAAAAAGAATGCCACAGTTGTCATGAAGTCAAGTTTCTCACACGGGGCAAAATAAGTTTAAATCCCACACAGCAGAATTACCTTGAAGCATTCAGATGTTTTCTGGAATCCCATGTCCCTGCAAGTTCAGTTTTAAAAAGCTCTACATAAACCTTACAGAACTGTGTGAGCTATAGCTCGGAAAGACCTTAACTCTGTTCCCAAAGCATGTCGGTGAGTGCAAAACCCACGAGAACAGAAACAATAATTATGCTGATGATCTCTTCCCCAGGCCTATATTGCTTTCAGTTGTGCATTTTCAAATGTTCTTCATGACGAGTTTTAAATGTTCTCCTTAATAGCTGGGACTACGAGCATGTAACAGGGATTCTCTAGGCAGAAGGATTTCCCTCTAACAGTCTGTTTCCTCTTGTGCAGTTTCACCCCAGTTCTCTTAGCAGTTGAGGACCCCATTCACTTTCCTAGGTCATGGTTGAAGACTTCCTTTAGCTTAGAGAAAAGGAGGCTCAGGAGGGACCTTATTGCTCTCTGAAAGGAGGTTGTAGCCAAGTAGGGATCAGTCATTTCTCCCAGGCAATCAGGGACAGAACAAGAGGCTATGTCCTCAAGTTGTGCCAGGGGATGTTCTGGTTGAACATCAGGAAGAATTTTTTCCAAAGGCTGGTCAGGCACTGGAACAGGCTACCCAGGGAGAAGGTGGAGTCACCAACCCTGGAACTGTTCAAGAAATGTCACTTAGTGCTGTGGTTATTTGGATGATGGCGTTTGGTCGAAGGTTGGACTTGATGATCTTGGAGGTCTCTTCCAACCTTAATGATTCTGTGAATTCACTGGGAGGATGACTTCTCACAGATCTGTGTTGAACCCTGCCTACTCTTTTAGTGTCTTCAAGAATGTGAGCAGAGCAAGTTGAAATAAAATCCAGACAAAACTATAATGATTCATCTAATTACCACTGTATAAAGTTCTTTCTTTTTTTGATGTTTAATATACAATGCTGCTGCAATTAATTTAAACAACTGAACATAAGTTTAATGGAGGTGCATGAATAGTTTTGCCACTTTCAACACCTAAAATTAAACAGAAGTAGGTGTTGGGCTGAATTTGCTTGCTAGAATTATTTATTTTGAATGACAGATATATGAACTGCAGTGCCCTCAGGTGGAACTTACCTGAGTGAATATGGACACCTGTAATTTATAGTCCATCAATGACAATGTCCTTGCCTCTTGCTTCTGTTACGGAAACAGGTCTGATGTTAAGCAATAACCTCACTCTGTTTGTTCTCTGTTTAAAGGGTAAAATGCAGTTCTTTCAGCTTGCAGTTCAGTTATACATTCCAGGCAGAGAAAGAAAAATCTTCCAAGGAGCAGATTCAGGGCTGCTGGCTGTGGGTGACCAATGGGTATTGATGGCAACTGATGGCTTGGTCACAGTCCCCCAGACACTGGAGGCCCTCTGTGCTCACAGTCCTCTCTGGAGAGCAGATGGCCTTGTCCTCAGCCAGGAGCCAGGCGGGTATCAAGAGCTGGACACAAAACTCCCAGACTCCGCATAATCTCCACTGCATGTGGGAGCACGGAACACTTGTCAGCTCTCATTACATCTCTGTGAGTGAGCTCAGTGCCTTCCCAACTGGGCTAAGGCAGGACTGGCTGGTAGAGACCCGAGGAATGGCTGCTGCTCTGGGGTCTCTCTGCTTCCATGGGGCAAAATCCCTCCCTGGTTCACTGGGTGTCCTGCACATTTTCCTTGGGGCAGAGCAGACAGGGAGGGAGAAGGAGGGGGAGAGAATGCTCCTGGCAGGGGGAGAGAAGGAGGGGGGCGAGCAACTCTTGTTAGTGCTGTCCTCCTTCACCCTGGGGGTGACACCCAGCTCATGAGGACTCTGCATATGGGGAGTGAGCGGGCTTGAGAGAGTACACAAACACTGTCTTGAAGCTAAAATAGATTGAGAAACAGCTGTGAGATGAGCTATTGTTTCATGTCCCCATACTTACCTCCAAGAATAAGAGTTACTTCCTGAAACTTTGGGGGTTTTTTTAATCAATTAATTTAAAATATAGTTCAAGATAGCTGAATGTCAGAAAGTCCCAGGCAGGTTGGCAGTTGATACAGATTTGCTCTGGCAAGGCTAGGGCATCCCAGGAACTGGTTGGGAACTCTACAGGGATGATTTACATACCTCTGCCAGGGTTATGTTCCACTCAAACTGCTGAGCCTCCAGGTGAAGGGACTGATGGAGGAGCTGAACCCACTACACAGCATCAGGTAGGGTGTCCCTTGAGGCAAGACCCCAAGCCCTGTGTTGCACGGAAGGAGGGATGGCAAAGAGCAGTCTCTGAACAAGAAGAGGATGGAGACTCCAGTGGTGGGACTGAATGGATGCTTGTGAGCTATTGCAGCAGGAGAAAAGCTCCTTCACCACCTGTGCAGGACCTCAGGTGGTGAGACCAGGGGTTTTATTATGGTAGGAGTCTAAGCTGGTTGAGCCTGATCCGTACTCTAGAGCAGTGTGAGCCTCTGAAGTGATGTTTGTCACTTCCAACGAGCTTCTTGCTGCTCTCGTTCTGCTCTTTTGCAATGAGCTTTCCTAAGAAGAGGCTAATCTGAGTGCATGTTCCTGAGCTGCAGGTATCAGAAGGTAGCTGCAGGTAGCACTGTTAGATGAGTTATGTGCATTCCCACTGTGAGAAGCCATCCTGATCTCAAATAACCTAGAGTCAATCAATACAGGAAAAACATGGATAGGCAATGGTGGATAGTGAGGAAATGTCTTTGATGATGTCCAAGAAATCAGTGGAAGAAATTATGGGATAAAATCTGCAGGAAAATGAGGAGTGAATAGGCAATTATAGTTTAAACCCCTCTTCCCAAGGAGACCTGTAGTCTTTTTGCATGGATATTTATAGTATGCAGTCTGCATTATAATTGTCCTTTGAGGGACTAAGCTTCAGGAGATAAATAAAGAACAGTAATACAATGATGTAATTTAATTAGAGCGTATTTCATATAACAACATGACAAGTGTCCTGTTTCCATTTGCCCTGGAAGCTGTGTCCTTGATTTCAGCACTGATAGTGATGCTGCAGGAGCAGCATCAAACTGGTGGTGGTATGGGGAGTCAGGCTCTCTGAGGTGTGCTGGGATGGATGCACCAGCACTGCGGATAGCATCACCTCCGGATGCAGGCAAATGCAGGCCACAGCCATGGACTTTGTGATCTGTCTGATGAAAAGTGGGTCTCTGAGACACATTTTTATGAAGCTTTCTCCCCATTTCTGCTGGAGACCATTAAACAAGAGGAGCCACTGTCATGTAGGATAGGTACCCCAATAAAACAAGGAACAGAAAGATCAGCAGAAAGTGCTTCTCTAGCATTACTGCAAGTGCATACCACCTCCTGGGATTGTGAGAGAAAGGGAAAAACATCACAAAACTCCACAAGCAGAAGTTAAATCCATACTAAAGACCAGAGGCATGCAAACCAAGGTGCAAATGCCTATGTCTCCCTTTCAAGTTTTAGAGCTAGCTATAAAGAAAAAGCTATTAATCAGGTAAGCTGCAAGTCAGATCTCATCCTCTGGCTGATCCAAATGGCCAAAAATGGATGACACTTAATTTCATCTGAGGTGAGGCGATGCCATCAGCTCTCCCAAGACATAGGACTACATTCCAAGAGACATTCCAGATGTGGTGAGGAATCCTAGTCAGATTTTTCAGATGGCAAAAGAGTGGAGCAACTAGGGAAAATCTTGATCCACCTTAGAAGGGACATTCACTGTCCATAAGACAAAACAGACCAGTGGTTGCCTGCAGCACTTTTCGGTTTCCTTAAAGCCCCTAGACACATTGGGGCACACCTAACATATCAAGAACTTCCATAGTGCTGAGGATGTATAGTTTCCTTCATTGTAGCAACATTAACCACAAAGAAATCCAATTTCTGCTTAGATTAAAGAACAAAAGCCCCTAGAAATCCAACATCTTGGGAAAGAGATGTTTAGAGCTACATAACAGCAGCTTAGATGATAATTTACTGTGATGTTGCAGTCTGAAGTGAATATTACTTTTGTGACTAACTTTTGATTTGTCACCAAGGGACACCAAGTGCCTCTTGGCTGAATGCCTGTGATCCAAGGACCAGCTTTGGGTTAGAGTTTGATTTTGGGATGCTTTAAAACCTGGATACTTTTTTTTGACTTCTACTTAGAAGGTCCCATGAGCTCTTTCTATCAATCACCATGAGGGTGCCAAGTGCTTTTCTAGAGCATTTTTCTTTTGTGGAGAATCACCTCCAGGCAATCTTCCAAAGGAGAACTGGTTGGTGTATTCTCAGTCCTTTTAAACACTCACAAAAAAGGAATAATTTACCCATCACTGGAGTTCGAGACATGCTCACTTGCCCTGCCCCTTCTCCTCTCTGTCTCTTGGAGCCCTGAGTCATGCAGATGATGGCTGTGTGCCGACATGGGCAGCAGTCCAGCCATTAGTCACCATGTGGAGCACTGAGGCCATAAGATTCATCTGAACTCACCAAGGTACAGCAGAAGCAAAAGGTCTCCAAAGGCAGAAGTCTCCTTCTGCGTGCTGTTGCAAGGAAGGAGGAGAATGGGTTGCTAGGAAGGGTAAGAAGCCTCCTGAAAACCTGCCTTACCTGCAGGAGCATCTCTATGACCTCTTTGCTCTGTCAGGTTGTTGCTTTCACCCCCACAAGGTGGCATTTTGAGGAGAGGAGCACTGGATCTCTGATGGCAACAGCTGTCCCCTTGTGAACTGATTCATTTGTCAGCAGTGACTCTGACTACAGAGCAGAGCTGTGACCTGTGAGCTGCCTTGTCAATATGCAAACACTTGCTGTCTAAATGGACAGAAGAAAAGCAGCAAAGATCTAACTTCCCAACCCAGAGTGAGATTCCTCTCTGTCGTGCTTCCAGCTGAGGCTGGGGAATCATGAAAGAGGATGTGCAAACACAGTGTGCGAACAGTGTTCTTCAAAATCCCTGACCTGCCTTGAAGTGGTTTGCTTTGTTTTAGCTGACAGCATGAGCCACGTACTGTCACAGACACTGACAATGTACAAGGTGCATGCCCCCTGCAAGCAGCGATCCTGCTGGGCTCACCAGCTCAGCTGGACAATACCTAGGGAAGTGCTGCAGCAGTTTCTCCTCACTATTTTATCTTATACTATATACTACTACTCTGTAGGTACGTTCAGCAGGTGATTCCGATCAGGGGTGATGTGCTGCAGACTGCTGTCACTGTCTTTCAGTACAGAGCTCTTCTGCAGAAGAACGCTGATGTGAAATAGGCCTGTAAGATGGACCTGGAGGAAAAAGGTTGAAGGAATGCAAATTGTATGGAAATGCATGATTTGGACATGATGGGTCCTGATAAGCATGAGGCAAGGGTTGTATAGACTATGCTCTATGCACTGCTCTGCAAAATGCACTGTCATTTACCTGTCATTAGTACACTGGGTGCTCTTCCTATGCTTCACTTCTCACCTTTTTCTCCCTTAAATGAGGATCCATCTGCTCTGCTGGCCATTCCAGCCAAACATGATAGTGAGGGAGACCTGCATTCACACTCAATATCTGCTGTTGGTCTCCACTGAGAGTACAACTGTGTCCCAGCCGCTCTCCTGCTCCTCCAGACAGGTTGCTGAACCACACTGGTGCTCTGAGAGCCAGAGAGGCGGCTCCTCTCCTGTCCTACTGCAGGGCTGCTGCTCTTTGCCTTTGCTCTTCACACTTTCTGTGATCTGCTCTGCTCACCAAGGCCAGCAGGAAAATCTCTGCCATAGATCAGGTACCAAGGTATGGCCCCCATATCAGAGATGAGGATGTGCAGCAACCAAAACATTTGGTAGTACTCTGTCTGTGTTTCACAGCCCTGCTGCTCGATTGCTGGTGTTTTACCAGACATTATCCCATCCAGGGATTGTAACAGCATGTAGGAATACGTATCCTTTAACAGCTCAGACTTAAATTTATCTTAGTAAACAATTGTGCACATCTTTTTTTAGTTAAGTATTTGGCTCAAAGAACTTAACTGCACAAATACAGCAAAATCCTACAAGAAAGCTGGGAAGGAACTTTTTAAAAGGGCACATAGTGAGAGGACAGCGAGCAGTGGATTTAAAGTGAAAGAGGGTAGGTTTAGATTAGATGTTAGGAAGAAATTCTTCACTATGAGGGTGATAGTCATCTGAGCCAGGATCTTCTGCTATTCTTTTAGTCTCTGAATGTGCTTTTGGGGAGAGGCATGCTGCAGCCTAAAGTATGGGCTTTATAAAAACGATATAGAAAGACTCCTGAAAACACAGAAAGCACAAAAAAAAAAAAAAAGATATAATATGTAGGAAAATGTGGGAGCTTCAAAGGTTTTGGGATGTTCAGATGGCTGGAAATAAAACCGAAACATTGTTTGATTGTGAACTGGAAAACCTTGATAGGAAGAAAATATCAGTTAGTGAATGGCTTATTAAGTTCAGGGCAGAGGAAGGTATGATGAGTTAGAGTAGCTGGATGCTCAAGATGGAAAATTTGAGTAGAAAAAAAAAAGGTGCCAATATGAACTTGACATGAATAGCTATTAGAGCAGATAGACTGGGAAAGAGCAGGTTCTCCACCTCTGAAGGACTCCCAACATCAGCAAGATACTTCTCTGGAAGATTCTGGCTGAACACAGATTGCCAGGCTTGAGGAGGAGAACAAGAATATCCTGTAGTAGCTGTGACATCTCTGGTGAGGTGAGGGAACCTGCTGTTCCCAAAAGGACTTAAACTCTCTGGATCAGTGAGCATAAGGAGCGGGATCTCATTTCATCTTGCTGCAGTATCAACTGTTGTGTTGGAAATCCCCAGTTTAGACACATGCATCAAGCAGAGGCACATGCAAAAAGAGTGTACTGTCTGTTGCTGCACTGAGCTCGACACCTATGGGAGCTACAGAAATGAAAAATCTACTTATTAAATTAAATTAGGTGTCAACAGTTAGACTGGTCAGTTTTCCAGAGGGATGATTTGCTGCCAGAGGTACCATTTTCCTTTAAAATTAAACATTATATGCCAAGTAAGATTTTACAACAAATACCAAGGAGTGGTTTGAGTGGAAGATGCAGAAAATAGGGCAGCTTAATCAGAGGCAGGCTGAAATCAATCTCCTGCTGTCCCTGACCCAGAGACTCTCTGTGCTAAGATCTCTGCTGCATAAAGACAAGGCACGTCCTTGCCTGTGTATTGCAAGGGAGGTCATCGGGGATTTACAGAAATGACACAGGAGAATCTGAGACCTTAAATTTGCATTCTCAGATTCACCCCAGCATTAATCTGTACCCTAATAGAACGAACTGGTTTCAGCTTTATGCCACAGGTTCCCCTGCAATACCAAATCCAGGTAGGGGATTAAATTAATTGTGCAAAACCACATATCAGTGTATTCAGACATTGATTTGGTGCTTGCTTTAATTTTCACACTAACAAGATAAATGCAGTAATTTTAGTATAAGAAAAAAATAGTAAGATTTGCAGGACCTAATGAACAGACCATTTTGAAGTGGTCAGACTTCCTCTCAAGAAAAGCTTTTTCTGTCTGTTTTATAAAGAAAATAATAGAAGTATTTTTGGTGGTCAGCCAGTTCAGAAAATAAACTGCCAGTGTTATGCTGAACTGGTCTATTAGTATGGATACCAAGAGGCACTCTGCTCTTGGTTTACATTGTGAAGGAATGGTTTCACATGCTAATGCCCTCTTTCTGTCAGTGTCCTACAAATGGAATCATAACAGCATCTTGCAGTCTGGCCTGAATGCTTGCAATTGTTCCAGAATCTCAGCAGAAATCCACGCTAAGTCCTCACCCTCGCCTTCCAAGAAGTGGGCAGCTTTTATAAAGGACCCCAAACCACCTCTGAGCACAGCAACCCCTGGCAGATGCATTATTTGTGTTCAATAATATTATTTTTGATAGGGTCCATATCAATTTGAAAGAGCGTTTTAAAAATTCCTTCAATAATTACAGCTACACCAGCTTAATTTACAAACTCCTATAAATCTGTTGCCACACACTAATAGTGATATTTAATCTTTGTTCTAATATCAGATTTATACTGGTTTGGCACACTCAGTGCCTTTCATTGCCAATTTCATCCCAAGTGCCCTTCATTTTTCAAAGATAGGTAAAGGAAAAATTTCTCTAAGATGTAAGTGTCTGGAAATGCACCATGGAGCAGATTTTTATTCTCCTGGGAGAGTAAAATAGTTGTGTCAAAAGCTCTGTGTTGGGAAGGGAAGGGAAGGGAAGGGAAGGGAAGGGAAGGGAAGGGAAGGGAAGGGACATGACACTTAATTGACAACTGCTCAGAAACTTAGACTGATCATAAAATGCTGAATCTCAACCATTTAAAAACACAGAATCCTTGTCCCCTGTGATGCAGAACAGTTAGTCATTCTTAGACACACTTGAGAATCTAGGCCTGAAATTCTGATTTGAGAAACAAAAAACTGAAAATGTACTCTCTTTTGCATCACGGTTTGCCCACGGAGGAACCAACAGATGCACTTGTGAGAGCAACAGAGTGCAGACAGATTTCTTGGTACTAAGTGAGAGCCATAAATCAACTACTTCTGTTCTGGATGCTGCAGTTATTCAACACATTCTTCAAACCATCAGTTTTCTCAAAACATATCAAATTACAATCTCTAAAATTCAATCCCCAAATACTTATTTTTAAAAATCTAACAACCATCACCCCATAGTGTTTCTTTCCCTCTTGCAAGCATCAATCGTTTTATTAAGAGGAGTGATAAGGTAAAGTACACATAGCCCTTCTGCCCATGAAGAAATTCTTAGCTAGCCCAGAGCACCCACAGAGCTCTACTGGAGCCCTGGATGATGCTGGGTTTTGGGCTGGTGAGCCTGATGTTCAGGTGAGTTTGGCTCCCCAGGATGCACAGAGAGCCCCAGGCTCAGCAGGAGGTTAGGAGCAGGGATGGGTGATTGGATGTGCTGCCCAGTCCTGCAGTGCTTCTTGCTCCCTGGACCCCCCCCAGGCAACCCTGGCCCTGATGCAGTGCTGAGGGGAGCCTGGGTGCAGCCATATATTTGCATGGGTCTGGCACCCACTGTCGGCTGCAGAAGTCAGAGGTCTCCACCCTTGGCCTGAAGCAGAGCTAGTGAAACCTTTTTGAGAGTAGTAGGAACAATAAAGAAAAAAATCATAGATCTAAGAAATTAAATATATGGTCTGAAATACTTTGAATATAATTAAATTGCACTTGGAGTTTTCCCTCACATCAATCAAGCCAGATATTAAATATTTTTTATGTGAACCTTAGGAAGATTTGATGCTATAAACCATTAAACCCAGATATTATAATTTCCCCCACGGCCAGTATGAACATTGTATTAATCATGCAGCACTCACTGCAAGCTATTTCTACTGTACTGCTTTTGTCCAGTCCCCTAAACTATTACCATCCATCTACTACATAAATTTCCTGCAATGGATTGTAAGAAGTCCTGTGTGCAGCACGCTGGCTGGGTGATCAGAAGAATTGGATTTTTTCCTTCCCTTTCAACATTTCATGCATTATCTTCAGTGACTCATATGCTTCAGTTTTTTCCAGGTGTGCTTTAGGGAAAAACGAAAATAACCCACCTCCAGCATAGGCTCAGCCTCTTAGGAGAAACTGCAAGTTTTTGTTATTACTCTAAACAAGATGGTCTGTTGCAGAAGATCCATTACTGCTCCCTGTATCCTCTGGGCAGGAAGTCTCAGGCTATTAATCGCTCGCTAATTTTTTTCCTATGGAAAAACAGTAAACAAAAAACCAAAGGATCCTCGTTGGTAATGCTGTTCATATTACAGATTAAATTGCCAGAAGAAATATATAGCACGACATATGAAAATTTTTCTGTGAATCTATACGTAATCATATAGATTTTCATCCCTGTCAGTGCAGCTGTTTGCAGGTCTGCATTAAACAATGAATTTCAATGGCTGTGCTGTGTCACTCAGCAGCTCTGAGTTTCTTCGGGGTCTGACGGCAATAGATTGTCTAAGAAATCTGGACACGTTCATTTTGCCAAGGGATCGTGTGCTGCTGGAGGTAATGCACATCAGATGAGATGTCACACTCTCAGAAGAAGTGCAGAGGCATTAAGACAAGCCAAATTCTCAGCTGTTTATATTCTTCTTTACCAATCAGGGTATCAGGATGAAGACTGAATTAATAAATACTGGAACAGGATTTGTAGCACAACAAAAGCTCTTGGAGAGAGAGAGATATAGATTATACTTTTTGCCGTATTATCTCTCAAAGAAAAGTGATTATCTGTGCTCACAGTTTAAATTAAATAAATACGTTTGGCTGTGGAGAGATAGAGAGATTTCAGAAGAAGAGTGCTTCAGATATGCTTAGGGTTGTCAGGGGGGAAGCAGAGAACAGCAGCCAGCTGTGTTGTATGCAGCACAAGTTTTCAAATGCTTCAGAGCAGCCCTGAGAAATCTTGCAAATGTTTTAGAAACAACTGTCTCCAATCAACATTAGCTCTTAGCTCCCGTTTGAAAGCCAGTTTTGGCTCACTGATAACTTCCCTGAAGAATGAGTGACGAGAAGAAAACCTCTGTTGGGTGTTAAATGAGAGCCAGAGACATAGCTGTAGTTTAATTGTGGCTGCGGAGGCACTAGTGGAGCAGGGAAGGAGTGCAGTGGGATGTTGTATTGGGTTTAGCTGGGGACAGCAAGAGTAGCAGCAAGAAGACAGAGTCTAACAGCACCTCCTTAGCTTTTTGCCTTTCAGTCTTTTTTGCCTATCATGGTTTGACTAATCCTTTAAATACATTTTGCGTTCATTTCTCAAATAACCAGCAGACATATGGTGCTAATGAGAAATAGAGAGGGTTTGTTTTTTTAATGAGCAAGAGCAGCTGGTAAGCAGAACATAAAATTAAAAATGGAGGGAAAAAATAGGCTCAAGGGGATAGATAAGGTTATTAATCACAGCAGAATTCCTCAGCTCTCTCCTCTGATGAGAAGCATCAGGTGGAATGGCACACCAGTGACCTTGAGACAAGTATGTGACAGCCTTTTGCCCTAGGTGAAAAGTGACTATCTGATACATTGAACTGTGTCACAGCTCTCCATGGCAGCAGAGATGCTCTGCCCTGTCCCCATGCAGGCAGCCTGGCTGGGGGCAGCCCCTCCAGCTGTCCCAGACTGTCACAGCATGGTCCTTCATTCGGGAGGGAAGCCTGAGGCACCTTGTGGGTGCCATCTGCAGAGGGACAGGTGAGCACAGACCAGCAGGGATGCATCAGAAACAGAAATAACTGGAAGGTGGATAAAATTGCTCCACTACATCCAGGGGCAAATTTGCCATTTCTGAGTGGTGCTGTATTGCTGGGAGGATTTGTGGCAGATGCTCACAGCTTTCTTTGAATGAAACCCACTTCATTTTCTGCTATTTAAACATGTCATCCTAAGCAATACGGAACAATAAGGGAGCTCTCCCAGGATGCACCTCTGTCTGACTGAGATGCTCAAAGTAACACAAAGAGCCATCCTGCCCAGCAGCCCAAGGCTTCTGCTGCACTACACTGCTGTTTTTTAAAATCAAGTCTATTTCATTTAATGGCTTGAGACACACAGAGCTGAGCTCACAGCTTCAGTGCTAACTTACATTCACCAGGAAACACACAGTTTTCATGACTGCTGAATCAATCTGCCCTTTCCACTCAACAGAATTTCTCTGGATTGTCTTGAAGCCTGTTTCTGCCAGAAGCCTCCTGCTCACATGGTTACTGCTGGCCTGCAGTCAGGGTACCTCCTACCCCATGCTAGACAACACCTGAGTCACAGGCATTATCCATCCCCAGGCTCTCCTGGGCCCTGAGAACCTCCACCTACACTAGTTCCATGGCTGAGGTTGTCCCTGTCTATCAGAAGCTGTGCCTTTTCCAGAGAAACATGTGTTTTCCTTAGGTATGTCTGACTCTTAAAGTCAAGTTGTCCTCTGGTCTTTGCACATGCCTGGCCACGAAAGATAGAAATTATCTGGTCTAGTTCTAGATGTCTGTATCGAGCCAGTCTGCTCCTGCAGTCCAAGGACAGAGGAAGACGGTGGCATTTGTCTCTCCTAATACAGACACAGCAGTTTGGACAGGTTAGTATCTTTAGAGGCCTTTCCCTACTGTGGCCATGTTAAGGACAAAGGATAGTCCTATACCTCCCTATGCTTACTGGAGTACACTTTGATCCCAGTAACTGTGGGGCAGAAGTACAGTTGTGGTTCCAATTCCTTGCTCCTCTCAGCAGGCTGAGAGGACACCATCTATGGACACCAGTGTTGCTTTCAGTGTTAGTCCTTTTGGTGCTGACGATGGTGGGGAGGGACAGGCATGGCCCTCTAGCTAACCTTTATTTGAAAGGATCCACTTTGTATCCCCTCAGAAACACTTTATGATGGGCAGAAAAAATGTGTGGGTGCAGTGTGCATTCTTGATCTGAACTGCCGCACTGGTGGGGATGTACCCTACGAGCATTTAACAGACTGCAGTATGAACATTGCCCATTGCTGGCTTCTGTGGCATTACTGATCTCATAATTATTATGTGAGAGATGATGATGATTTACACAAAACAAAAGCAGCCTCTCTTCTGAAAAGAATCTTTGGCAAATTATTTATCCCTCAAATTTTACCCAGAATATGCCCTTAATTTCCAGAGTCAAATGCATGCGGCAGTAAAGTGACCACTCTGAGCAGGAGTCTGGGCCATACCTTTTCCTCCCTGGCAGTGCAGTCACCTTTCACTCCTCTGAGGTGTACTGGAGGTTGTTTTTTCTTATAATTGAGCAAAATGTAAGGTAGCAGACCAGCCATTGTAACATAGGATTATGACTTCTTTACAAGCTTTACAAGGTGAAATCATAAGAATCTGGCTATATGGGAGAAAGTTCTTGTTTGAACAAGTAATTTGAACAAGTAGCAAAGAGAATCCTCACAGCTGAGTGACACTAAGTGGCTTTTTCTGTTTAATAAATATTAAAAAATATCTAGATCAGTTGGGTGAATAATGGAAGCGCTCAAACCCTTTAAGGGACACTTTTGCTGTCTTTCAGGATTGGATTCCTTTTGCTTCTAGGATGAGAAGAATTGGAAAGGCAACAGTGGGAGATGATTGCTGTTGCTAGCAGCAGTGGAGAATGAGTGCAGATGTATTAGGTTTTGCCCCCTACGTGGTAACAACCTTTCTAGGAACAAAGAGATGCTGTGTGCCATGGGATTTGATGGAAAAGATGGGTGTGGAACTTCAGAGACATAGCTGAACATGCTGGGTTCAGAGACAGGAGAAATCATTCCAAATTAATTTGCTTCTTATGTCAATCTGTAAAGCCTTTGGTGGACATAAGCATCAGTCATGCTGTGGCAGCCCAGCTCTGTGCCTAGAAAATGCTCTCCTGCTGCGTGCTCAGTCCCAGCAATCTCTTCAGGAAAAGACTCCACGTGGCTCACTCTCGGCAGGACTGACAAGTGCTATTTGAACTGTTTGTGCTGTGAGATTCCCACAAACCCATTGTGGGAGATGCACATTTTCAAGATCTGGCTAAGTTGGCTCTCTCTTATTCACTCCTCTATGGTAATTATGGTGATATTTTTTGCTACATACTGTGCTGAGAGGGAAGGGTCCCGTGGTGTGCCTGAATGTTGCACAGTGTAAAACAACACAATGCTCCCTCCTGCCTCTCCCAGACCCCCCTCAATCTCTCAGAAGGGAGAAAAAGGCTCACGTAAGAGGGATGTTTATGCTGATGTTATTCAAATGAGCAATGAACAAATAAAATGGTATTTAGGCATTGCCTTTGCTTCTTAATACATTTCTTAAGGAAAAATTACCCACAGTGGTACTTAAACCTCCTTGGGGGGTCTGTAGCTCTTGACAGTATTTTCTTTCCTGCCTGCTACAGTTTGAGGGGAAAAAAAATATTCTTTATTGTACTAGCACAGCCCACAAACTTGCTGAGGCCCAGATGTGAAACTCTTAGAAAGAATAAGGAGGAAAAAGAAATCTGAAAATAGGGAAAAATACCAAGGGAGACATTTGCAATTATACAAAGTTCTTCCTTCTGATTTAAATATTTCTGTAACTTATTATGAAACTCAATGTTTGTAAGTAAGAATAAAAGCTCTTTGTATGGAACAGTTGCTGGATAACATGTTTGTGCAGACCAGATATATTTCAGGGTGAAAAAATCAATACTCAGGGGAGACTGAATGGCTCAAACTATGGGTAAGTGTATGGAGGCTGCTATGAAGAGCTTAGCACTTTGAAATTCACCCTGGTCAGTAGAAATGAAAACTAATTTCTAGCTAGCATCTTTTCTGAGGCCATTTGTTAGAACCTCTCAAGTTGATATGACCTCTTTTTCCAATCTCAAGAGGGCAAATGATTCTATTTCCTATTTACAGGGTGTTTATCACCAGAGCAAAAAGCAGTCTTAGCCATTACACTGGAAAAAAAAAAACCCTAGCCACAGAAATAGGTACAGTTAGTATAGTTCCTGCAAGGCAGGGCAATAGCATGTTGTAGGAAATTTGCACAGCCATGGATCAGGCATTGGAGAACAGTTGTGACTGTAGTCAAACTTCCATGAGCTTATGCAAGTACATGGCTTGGTTGACTTTGTGTGAGAGTCAAATCATGAAATGAGAGGTGTCAAGCTCAGTCAGGAGAGGGGTTGCCTATTTGACTTTTGAATCTACTTTGGTGTGAGGGATGCGGTAAAGGAATTGAGCCTCACCACCTGAGCCAAGGACAGAGCACTCATCAAGGGCAGGTGGCCGATTTGAATGATTACAGGATAGAAAACAGGAGAGTAATACTGACAAAAGACATTTTAAGGAAATGAAATTATTCCAGGAGAGCTTTGCTTTTACTGATTAAGAATCGAAGGACTACTGAGCATGGACTTATCACAGTCATGTTAATTTATCCAGCATAGCGGACTGGTGGAACTCTTCAAAGAAAAACCTTACTATTAAAATCCAGAACAGATTGGATGACAACTGTAATCTATCAGCCATGATAATTTCCGAATATGTTGGAATCAGGAAATTTTAGCTAACTGTATCTGGGACCTATCTGAGTTGGTGAGGAGGCCTGTCTTTGCTTGTGGAGAAAAGCTCCTTTCTATCCGACTGCAGCACGATTAATATACCCCCCAAATAATATCTCCCTCTGAGAAGATCAGTTGGAAAGTGTTGGCTGGGACCAAGTCTATAGACCTGCAGGTCAGCTGTGGTCTTACTTGTGCAAGTCAGAAGTGGCAGAGCAGGGAGAATTACAGCTGTGACTCATTTGGTGACATTCTGGAAGAAAGCCTGTTGTGAGAGGGCTTGGTGGCTGGCAGCCCTCGTGACCTGCAGGACCACTGGGAGCAGGAAGTGTGAAACATCCCTCTCTGAGTTCACAGAATCACAGAGTCATAGAACATGCTGAGCTGGACAGGACCCACAGTATCCCCTGAGTCCAACTCCTGGCCCTGCACAGGACCACCCATCTCACATCATAGGCCTGGGAGTGCTGTCCAAATGTTCCTTGAATTCTGCCAGGCTGGTGCCGTGACCACTTCCCTGGGGAGCCTGTTCCAGTTCCCAGCCACCCTCTGGGTAGGGAACCTTTTCCTGATGTCTAATCTACACCTTCTCTGACACAGTTTCAGGTCATTCCCTCAGGTCCTGTCACTGGTCAAGAAAGTGAAGAGATCTATACCTGCTCCTCCTCTTCTTCTCATGAAGAAGCTGCAGACTGCAAGGAGTTGTTTCCTGTCTCCTCTTCTCCAGGCTGAACAGAAAATGTAACCTCAGCAGCTCCTCATATGGCTTTCCGTCAAGGTCCTTCACCATGATCATTGCCCTCCTTTGGACACGCTCCAATAGTTTAATGCCTTTTTTATCTTGTGGCACCCAGAACTGCCCCCAGCACTGGAGGTGAGGCTGCCCCAGTGCAGAGCAGAGCAGGACAATCCCCTCCCTTGCCCAGCTGTGATGCTGTGCCTGATGCCCCCAGGACAGGGTTGGCCCTCCTGGCTGCCCAGTTCCAGAGAGAAAATGTCCATGCCAGTTATGACTGCACTCACAGGCAGTGTGCAAGGTCAGTGGCACGTGCTGTCTTGACATCAGTGACCATGTTTTCAGTTGTTATGAGGCACATGTGATACAGAGCACAGAAACCGGTGAGACTGTGTGAGACTTCACTAGAGTGCCTTCCTTCTCCTGTGGAGACTCAAGCTGATAGTTTCAGAACCAGCAAGAGATTTCTACATGTTGGATCACTTGATTTCACTACAAATTGATGGGTATAAACATATCAAACTCTCTTTGCATGCCCCACTTGGGAAAATACCATAACCTGAAAGTTCAAGGATCTGTAAAAATTTAGACGTAGTGGTTGCTATTCCTCTTTTCCCACTGAGAAGGTGCTTTTGATTCCATAGTGCTCTCATTGCCTTGACCCAACTGAGACTATGGGCAGCCTGTACCATGGTTGCTACTTGAGCCTTACCATAAGTCATTCTCATTTACTTGGTGACCTACTTTCAGCTGTTTTTACCTGCAAGATATGAGAAGTGGCCCCTACCCCCTGCCTACCTGAGATGAAGCCCTGTGTGTACACTGGAGGGCACTGGGCCATGCTCCCCTAGAGACTCCCAGCTGGCTGACAGCTTCCCATCTTTCCTGTGTGCTCCTGCTAGGAGGTGGCACTGCAGCCACCACAACACAGTCCCCTGGCAAAGCACAGCCTGCACAGGATGAGACTAATATCAGCTTTGTGTTAGTTTCTTTCCTGTGCAAGGAGGAAAAAATACCTTCCTTTCTTTGCAAACTGACTGTATGTGCTGTAGATAATTTCCATCATATCTTTGTCTGTATTACCTGCATTAATCTAGTACAGCGTGGGATGAAAATGTGCCCCTGAGACTAAGCATGTATGTAACTTTAACTACCAGCTGCCAACATGGATGCAAAGTTGTCTCTTCAAACTATGCATGAAACTCTGTAGATAGTGACATTAAGTAGCTCTCTTTTATGCAATGCAGGCATTACATTTTTTTTAGTGCATTGACACATCATTATATTTCTCAACAAGGCAAATTAGAGCAATGATATGAAGTCTTGTTTTGAGAGCCTGAGGATTTTTTATGGTTCTGGGAGCCTGCATTAAGACAGACTGTAAAATGGGGTGTAAATATTATAATGATGAGTTATTTCTTCCTGCTTGCTAAGAAGCAGCAGAACCGCTGGTAGAAGTCAGCATATCCTATATGGATTACTTCTATTATATTTTAACAACTGCTGCATGTACTAATTGCTTCTAGTTCATGGGGACCAAAGATAATGTTATGAATACTCAAAGGAGAACTTACATTTTGTGCATGACAGCCATGGCTCACCATCTCCTCCGCTGGCTGCTTTATCCTGCACTTGCTGTGAAGACACCCAGGTGGGATCTTCCTTTTCTGGCTTTGTTTTCTGTCACCAGTTTCGATATCACTGTGAAGATGTACACTAGACTTGAAACACTTGTTCCAGGGCCGAGCTGCATGACAGCCTGTCCCAGAGGTGCCTACAAAGATGGATTGTCCATGTCCTTCTGATTAGGGGCAGATGGGGTGTGTGTTGCCAGAATCACTGTGGTACAACCTTGGTCCTGCACAGCCCTTTCTTCTCCTCAACTGCAAGAGCTATGGGCATTATTTTATCTGTGGCAGTGCAGTCTTTATCAAGGAAGAGAACTGGGACTGGGGAGGACTGCAGCCACTATGCCGTGTTTTCTGTTCTGGGCACCACTTCTCCCTGCTAGCTCCTGTTGTCAGCCCATCTGCTCTGACTGACCAACAGATATCCAGATAGACTTACTGTGCCACTCCCCACAGAACGGACATTTCCACACAAAAGTTGACCAAGAAAATGTAGAAATTAATATTCCACAGGATTCTTCATTCCCTATGTAGAAACTTGCTTGGTTTCCCTTTTCTTGTCTCAAAGATGTATAATTAAATAAACTTTTAAAGGGGCTGGAGCTCCTGAGATCTCCTCCTGCAAATCCACTGTGTTGTGGACATTTGTAGTTTAAACTTGCAGACTGCTGGGTGCTGGCATTTGCTTGGGCTGCACTCCACCTCCTTGTCAGGGGAAGGGATGGGTGAACACAACTGCACGCTGATTTTCCTATGGAGAAAGTCTGACCACAGCAGCAGGGTGTAGTGCTGTGTGCTCTTAGCTCAGGAGGAAACTGGAGATAACCTCCTTACACACATTTAACAACATATGCTTAGCAGGAGTTGCTGTTCAATAGGTGCTACTGATATATCATCCAACCTTCTGCAAACCACAGGACTCATCATTCTGCTTTGCACCCAGCAGTTTGTGTTTGATCACAGCAGGACTCGTATGTTGCCACACATAATGTTCAAAAAAGCCATCCAGCCCTCATGTGACACTACAAAGGGGGAGAGAACATATCATTTTCCATGGTCATGTGTTCTGTTGGTTAACCATCTTTGTTCTTATAATTGCATGACTTATTTCTAATTTAAATACATCTGACTTCAGTTTCTAGCTGCTGCAACTAATTTTTTCTCTGCAAGATGAAGAAGGAATGTGGTACTGAACATCTTTGCAGTCAGGTCACCCTGCAGCCTTCTCTTTGATACAGCAACCACAATGAGTGCTTTAAGCCTTGTGAGGTATTTTCCATAGTCCTCAAATAATTTTAATTTAATATTTTAAAAAATCTCCTTTTTTTTTTTCTTGTCAGATCCTTGAGTTGAGCAAATTGTTCCACTAACAATTCCTGTAAACCTGAGCTGCCAGCTGCTGCCTGCTTCTTTGACCTGCTCCTGCCATCTCAGTGAGGCCTCACAGCTCTCAAGCTTGTCCATTTTGACCCCTTGTCCCTGATATTTCAAAAACCGTGGATGCTGAATCTCTTGCTCCAGATGTAGAGCTTGATATTTGACTGTTCCCAGCACTTCATTCTGAATCTCAGTTGCTGTAGTTTAAGGCAAAGGCAGATAAACCTCTGAAGAATCACACCTTGAAATCTGGCTTTCTCCCTGTGTTCTCTACTTTCATTAGTGAGCTACAAAGGCTCCTCTGTTTGCTTTCTGATTCTTCAAATGTACCCGCACACCTGGGGGGACAGAGCCATCAAGAGGAGTGAAAATGGGGGTTCTCTTGACAAGAGGGTGATCAGTCCCAATTCATCCAGCTTAAGGAGGACTGAATTTTGTGTCTCCCCCTCCCTGGATGATTGCTCTGATCACCAGCCTTTTCTACCACCTTCAGCATAAAAAGAAAGAATGAGGCAGTGTTGTGTAGCCAGCAGAAAGGTTACAACTTGGGAGCAGAAGTCTGTTTAAGAAGATGCATCTCAGGCTCCCTTAGGTACAACGGTAGAAAGGCAATAAATTTAAATTTGTTCCAGGCCAGACCTTAACATTTGAATCTCAGGAGGGTACTCCAGTTTGAAATGCTTAGTTGGGTGGCCAGAGGTGCTATTTAAGCTGCTTCGTACAGTTGGAATAAAGATCTCCAGTTTATCACACCCCAAAGAATGTCATATTAAAGGACCTGAGTGCCGGTTATGCTTTCTTGAAGAATATTTTCTTTTTAAATGGAGAACATTTCACCAACAATATTAAATTAAATTCCCCCAAATAGTAAGTATTCTCTCACTTAATAAAACTATTAATGATAATAAATCCCTAATTAATGGTAAATATAACTATGAACCCAACACTAAATTCTCCTCTTGTGGGCATCAATGTCCCTCTGAGGAGAAGGTAGTTTACTGCCGTAAATGTACAAAATGTAGGCCATAGCTGTTTGATCTTGGATTTGAAATGTCTTTGATCTTTTTGTAGAGAGACAGGCAACTGCTCCAAATGAGAAAATGGAAGGACACATGATTGAATAAATAATGGCCAATAGCACACAGAATTCAAGCATTCATGCATTAAAGTATAATAATGTGCACACTGACATGTCTCATAAACACCTTTGGATAGAATGCCAAATCAGCTCACAGCAAACCCTGAAAGATGGACCATTTGTGTTGTGTGCCTTTTTCTTAAAATAGCTTAGTTTTATAATTTGACTGTGTAATGTAACAAAGCTCTGAAGTTTAAGAGGCTGAACTGTAATTCAGTAAAAAAAAAAACAAAGAGAATGCAGACCAGATTCCTAGATCATAGGACATAAATACAGCAGGTATCAGCTGTGGGTGAAAATTTTTTGTATTAGGAGAATTTCAACAGAAAGGTCTTTCCTTTGGGTGCTGGGCAACTTTTTTTGCCTTCTCCTTATAGTTCTATGATTTTTTTTTTTAATCTAGGCAGTTAATATCAAGACACAAAGCACTGGTTCCTTGTGTCTCTTTTAGAAGCATTTTCTAGTATTATACACATTTCTGACTCAGCCAAGATCTTCTCAATGAAAACCTAAAATGAGTCTGCCTTGAATATTCTGGAAGAAAATTTGCTTTTTATGTATGCATAAGTCACTATTCGCTCTCCTCCCTCCCCCTGTGTCATGCAGAGCATGTTTGGCTTCACATGACCTACGCAGCTCATCACATAGTCCAAAAATCCATTGGCACACATCACAGATGATCAGCTGGCTAAAAGTGACTCAGAAGTAATGGATTCTATGGATTGCTTCACAAAACTTCTAAGATAAGGCCCAGATTTATTAGGAACATTTAATTTTTGGTGATGAAACACCATTGTTCCTGGTGAAATCTTCCTCAGCTGCTGCATTTGGGTTACAGGCTGGATCCATATTCCCTTTAGTTTTTCCTCATTTGAATTGACTGTAGTTTGTTTGCTCCTTTTGGCTTCTCTGCCCAGAACAGGGTCTTTGCCTCTCCCCTTCTCATAAGATGAAGGTTTGCAGCCCAGCAACCCCAGACCACCTCCACTGGAGCTGTGTCTTCAGATTGCCAAATGTTCAAATACATTTTTTTCCAAGAAATTGTATCACAAGCAGTCTGAATTTATAACTTAGTCTCCAGGGACAGACACAGAAGAGCAAACTGTGTCACAGCTTTGTAGATTCTTTCAAGAGACCTGCCTTGCTTTTAACTCAGAGTTGTCCAGATTGTGGCTCAGCTGTAGCACACCTGTGCACAATTCAACGCCTCATTTCCCTCCTCCTTCATGAGTCCTCTGAGGAGCACAGTGCACTTCTGCAGATGGCTTCTTCCTCAACGTGTCTCCTGCAGAGCATCTCCTCCCTCCTTAGCTGTTTCCACAGTGGAAATAACCTCATATCTGCAAAAGTGGATCCTCAGCTCTTCTCTCCTGCTCAGTTACCATTTTTTGGATATCCCTCATCAAGTGACTTTTTCCCTACCAGAACAGTCAGTTAGTGACTAGTTAGTGAAAATCCAACTCTTAGGAAATTATATGCTGACCCAAGAATTTTTCATTTATTTTTTTTTCCCCATAATGTAGGGTCTCTTAAATGGTCGGTCTCCAAAATTCATTTGCTTTTCTCTGCTGATCATAGCCAGGTGCAAGCATTACTCCTGCCATATTCTAGGGATTTTCCTCTGTGTGAAGCACCCCACTGAGAACACACAGTCTCTGAAAATACTAGATGTAAAACTCCAAGAATTCAGAAAATTCCTCATTTTTGGTAACTTAAGTGCTCTGTGTATAAAGCCTAGTGTGTTTTAAGCAGCTAGCTCAAACCAGTCTTTCAAGACTGGTTGGAGTGTTTCTTTAAAACTTTGTCTTTCTGAGGAGGAATGACTGTAGTTTTCAATTTTTAATCTTTGTGACAGTATTCAGTGAAATAAGTGTGACTATATTTCTGACTTTTCCTAAAGCTGCCTTCAATCCTCCTTTAGTAAACATATGAGAAAAGCAGCTGAGGCTGTATTTGGTACAACATTTGGTTTTTTTCATTTACCTGTAATAATACTGACTGCTGTAACCTTCTTGATTTGCACATGACTGCTAACTTTCATTCTGCAAAAGGCAAGGTCTGGCCAAATGATCTCCTTGTACCTTCCTGTTGGCAAGCTTCGTCACCGAATACCTACTTGTTTTGTATATGCCAGGTTAATTTGGTATAAATATGTTTGACTTTGTTTCAAAATCCCTACAAAATACAAGTTCCTTCTACTACACAGGCATAATTTCCTCATGCTTCAGTGCCATCCATTAACAAGCTGCTAAATAAATAAATAAATAAATAATCAATTTAGAAAAACCACACAGAAAAGTGAGTAGTATAGGAATGAGGGATGTTCCCCAGCAATCTTGGCTTTTTCATACTGCACAGGCTTTCTTATCTTTTTTCCCCCAAGTCAACTGCCAGAACTATTTCAGACAGATGTCCCAGTAAGCTCTAATGTTCCCTACAGATCTCTCCTTGACACAGAGATTATAAAAGCAATACTCTCAAAGAAATCAGAAACCTTGTATTCTGCAAAAGCTCAGTTCTTGATCTTCTCTAAGGAAATAGAGTATATTCTAAGTCTCTACTTCAGATACAGCAAAAAGACCAGAAGGTGCGAGATAAATTTATTTTCTGTACTACCTAATGTTATTTCTATATCTGTATATTTATAAATCCTCCTTTGTGAATATCTGCAGAATGTAAAAAGTGAACAGAAGCAGTATGAGCTATGTTTTGCTGTTGTCAGATGCAGCTCTGAGAAAAATGTGAGAGAGGTCGTGGTCACCCAACAGAAGATGATCAAGAGGCTTGGATTCCCTTGGATGTCTGCCAGTGGATGTCAGCTGATGCACTTTGGACAACTCACTTGTGTAAACAACTTTCTTCTTGCAGCAAGTGCTTTGAGGCTGTTGACACCCACAAAGTTGTCAGGACCTCGACTACGCATCTCTTGTGAGGGGCGGTTCCTTGTGTGGCACGGTACCCAACGCTCTGTGGAAGCATTGGTTCATAGTGCCACCTACAGAATCAACACTTCCACTTGATGATGAATTGGTTTGCCTCTCTCTCCTTTCTCTGTTAAGACATACAACTTCATTTAACATTATGAAGGAACAGTGAAACAGAAGCCTCATACTTTAAGTGTTAAATTACCAAAGATTTTCAAGTAAGCAATTATACAGTGCAACAGGGTTTTTCTAAGCATCTCCCTTTAATCTAGGCTATAATGAGGATATTCCTATCCTGGAAAGCAGAATAAAATTGAACTCAATTTCAAGTGGAAGGAAGAAAGATCTGGAACATTAAGAAAAAGATAACCCCTGAGAGAAATGTGGGGACAGTGAATGACAGAGGAAAACATGTAACTTACTAGGCCTGAAAATGTGGAATCTAGTTTTCATATTGAAGAATATTTGTATTTTTAAAAATAGGAATTTGATTAATACACCTGTTTCCAAAAATGAAAATGCACCTTTTATGAATGGAATTTTATGTGTAGGATAGGATCATGTGTAGCAATATGTGTAAAGAGATGATATGTGCACTTGGAGAGCTGCATTCTAGAGCTACAGTCTAAAGGATATTCATGACAAAAAACTTCAGGCACCAGGCTAGACCTTGAAGGAGTGAGACCTGTCATTGGCACATAAGACAATGAAAGCTGTTGTAAAGAGACCTATCCAGATAATATATTGGTATGAAGAAACCTTCTGGAATGGCTTACTTTCTTTGAGGTTAATATATATATATAAATTAAGACAAGTAAACGGAACGATATGGGGAAATTTGACTCCAGACCTCTCTGGATTTCTCTTGTGTTAATTTATGCTTGCAAAATTGAAGGTCACTGTTAGAAACATAAAGATTAATCAACTGAGTTTGAGAAACCCACTGACATCACCAACAAGACATTCATATTTATCGCTTGTGTGACCAGTTCTTTCTGTATCAAGTGGAAAAGAGATAGGGTAATGCAGGTTAGAGAATGATTTCAGTGTCATATCTGTTCTCACAATGACTGTTTCCAGGTAAAACTTGCATACAGGTAATTGCACAGCATCAAATGCACTATGTGTCCGGTAAGGCAACACTAATTGCTTCTTGTTTCAGGTCAGGTCAGGTGCTAGAAAAGAGATAAGCTCTGGTTTATCTTTATCTGCTCTCCCCCAGTGCATACCCCATCCTGGAGTTAGTCCTCTTGTGCTGAATACCTGGGTACCTGTCCCAAGGACATTTACCTGCCTCTGGTGTGTATGATGACAAAGCCCTGGGAAAACAAATTGACTATGTCTAAAGAGGATTAATTGAAAACAACAACATATGAAGTCATAGCATACAACAGTTTGAGTGTTCCTTTTATACCAAGCGTTAGAGTTGGAGAAAATTTTAAAAGTGATTGTGGAAGCTCTAGCAGTGAATCAATCAGTGTATGAATCCTTCCCCCACTGGCAGTAGTACTTGAGTGGGAAATCATTTAAAACAGGTGGAATAGAATTAGGTGTTATCAGTCTGACTGTCATTCTGTTCAGTTTGGGGAGTCTTACTGGTCCCTAAGGAAAGAGAAATCACATTCCTTGACTCATGCTGTGCTGGTAAGGGATGATATGTTCAAATTACTGGGAACACATGTTGTATTCAATAGATGGTAGAGAGAAGGAGAGCTCCCTTAATTAGTATCCCACTTTCTGAAGTACATATCAGTACAAACTGGGCTGAAAATTTATGAAATAGGAAAGATCTCGAGAGAGAACTTTTTCAGCCCCTCTGTGAGTAGCTATAAGCTGCATTGCTACTGGGTTATCAATTCTTGCACCTTTTCTGCGTGATCTTTGTAATAATGAAGGCCAAGATGAGTTCCTTGCAGTTGAACTACTTGACTTAATGTATGACAAGGTGTAAAATCAAAATACAGAAGGAAAAACTGAATTTAAAATACCCTTTTATTGCTATAAAGCAGACTGAAGTTGTATATCTTTTCTCATGTTTGCCCTTTAGCTTTTGATGCTCTTTGGATTTATGGCGAAGCGCTGAGTGAAAATGATAAATAGGATATAGATAGTGGAAAATGGAAATGTTGGTTGTTAGCCTGAATAATATGAGCAGCCATTCAGTCACTGGAAGACATTCCAGGTTTAAATGTACTTTCTGATGCCTCTTCTAGCCCTACACCTTTTTTTTCATGCCTTTTTCAGAAATACTATCTTACCATGAGGTATGTGCTCTAACTAGAAAACCAGAAGCTCAGTTGTGGAAATTACTTTCCACTGCTCCTCTGCAGATGTGTACCTCTGTAAGAATGCACTGCAGCCTAACTGGCACAAAACCTTGGAGCATGAAAGTGAGGATGGTTTTGTTGCTAAATAGTCAGATCATTAACACAGAGAGGAGTCATAAACCATACTTTTTTTGAACTAAGTTGTGTTTGTACAAACGTGTGATAATGCAATATAAACTGAGAGCTCCGTGGTGCAAAGACCAGTAATTCTTCTAGTCCTAGGTTAAGTCCCATGATGCTTTGGAGTCATGGAAATAAAACTTAGAAATTCAACTCAGTCATATATATTTCAAAAATGGAGTGCCCTAACATGACAAGGATAGCCATAGCTTTGAGAGAGGAAGTCTGGGATCAAGTCTCCTTCTTGTTTGAGCTGGAACACAGTTGCAGTGAAGGTCAACCACATCTTTAAGACATGTCAGGTCTGGGGGTGGATTTTTCTCATCTGTCTTGTTGAAACTGTTCCAATTTATGTCAGAACTTAAATACTCTGGGGCCAGAGAACAAACGAGAAAATACAACTCAGTAAACTTCATACATAGGGCACTCAGATGAGGGAAAGGGAAGGATAACTTGTATTCACCCTGGTTTTGAGGGATGTGTCTGTATACAAGACAAAACATCCTGTAACATCTGTGGTTGAACATTCCATAATGTCTGTCTTCAGAAAGCTGATCCTCAGTGCAGCTGTTTCTCACAATTCATGAAGGAAGAAGTCTGCTGCTAATCTCAGACAATAAAAAAGAGTTAGATCAGTTATGTGGTATTCAGATGATTATTTCCCAAACTTCCTGGGTATTTTAGATACCAAAGGCCCTGAAATGTGAGAGTGTTTGGGAAAGGAAAGGGTTATAAAAAGTTTTAGTTTGGTTTTTTTTTTCTTCCTTAGCATTGAATCTCAACAAGTGCTCAGTTACTTCCACGCTCCTGGAAACATGAAATTTTTCATTTTAAAATGCCATCTACAAAATATGGATATTTCCAGAACATTTTTCTTCTCCTGGAGGAAGAGAGGGCTGGAAAGCGAGGGAAATGTGAAGAAATTCCACCATACCCTCAATGCACATCAGTTTGAATATAATTCATGGAATCATAGAATGATTTGGGTTGGAAGGGACCTTAAAGATATCTAGTTCCAACTCCTCTGTCACGGGCGAGGACACTAGACCAGAATGATCACAGCCCCATCCAACCTGGCCTTGAGCATTCCCAGGGATAGGGCATTCACAGGCTGTCTGGGCAACTTGTTCCAGTGCCTCACCACTCTTAGTAGTGTAAAGATAGTAAAGATTTTTTTTTTTTTAAAAATCATATTGTTAAAACCAAAAAGCACAATTTTGGTAGGTAATTTACTGATAGCCTCTACTCCTTTCCTCCCTTTACCCAAAGTTATGAATTCCACAAACTCATAGATAATGTTAGAAGACTATAGTTGGGAATGCCAAACTAGATTTAAAAACAATAACATGACTTGCAGTTAGTGATTAATGGGTTCCTTTTATTTGCCTTCAGTTTTTCCTTTGTCAGTTTCTTGAAAAAGAACTTTTCTTTACTGAAAACTAGTTGACCAATAGCTCCTCAGATTCCATAAGAGAAACCCCAACACTTAAGCTAATGGAGAATTTTCGTTATCTTTCTCAAAATGCCATGGTGATGAACACTGGGGAAATGACTATTAATCATTTGTCAGCTTCAGCAGCAATATAATTTATTTTTATCAGGCATTTAACCATATGAGAACAAGAACAGCACAGGACAAATTTTACCAAGACAGACTGCTTAGTCTTTCACATCATTTCTCACACAAAATCTTGGGTTTTCACTGGTCTGACAGAGGGGAATTTGCCTGGGGGCATCAGTGGTGATGGCTGTGCCTGTGTGCATGGTGGGTTATCAGTGAGCAATGCCAGCACTGGGGTGAGTATAGTGCCTTGGAAATGTGAATCTTAGAGATGGGAGGGTAGCAATGCCTTTTCTTGCCTGGGGAATGCAGGAGGAGACCAGCTAGATGGCTGGCGGTCAATAGGGATGAATTGTTTCAACACAATTGCCCTGAGGAGAGGACTGAATGTCTTTCAAAGAAAAGGACAAAACAAGGCAATTTGCATATCATAGGAACCCAATAATGAAGACTGATCTTAATGTGTTAACTTAGTAAATGTGAGAAAGGTGGGTGAGGGGCTGTCCAATGGGAAGCAAAGATCTGAGAGAAATGACCAATTGTGTCCCACAACAGTTACCATGACTGGCAGTTTGGAGGGCTGACATGCCTACAGCTTCCCCCAAATTCCTGCCTATATCCCTTCTCCCTCTGCACACACAGTCTTCTTCCTTGTACATAAGAATAACCAAACTGCAAATTACTACACCTGTAAATACCCCATAGCTGGGGATATTTTCAGGATATTTTTCATTGTGGAGCCAACAGAAAGATTAATTAATAACAAGTTTCTTGTGTGACTTGGTTTTAACCAAGCTTTGATCAAACCTTCATGGAGCAGTTTGAGATGGAGGTGTTGTGAGGAGAATCACAGGTTCTATCCTCCATACATAATTGATAGGATCAGGGATTTCTGCAGCAGTAGTTCTCTGAGTTTCTGAGGAGCAGGCAGTATGCTCAAACTCTTTTCCTAAGGTACTTTTGGCCTCTTGGAGCATTGAACTGGAACATTTCTTGAAAATGGCCTTTTTATACAGAAGTCATTATTTGATACAGCAATTCCTTTTTTGTAGCAGCCCTTACTGTTATTTCACAAGGATGATCTTCTGTTCATGTTCCCTTGAGGGCCTGCAGAGCTCTAAGCAATCGTGTGGGACATTTCTGAGTGGGATGCAGAATCACAGAGTCATAGAATTAACTAGGCTGGAAAAGGCCTTTGAGATCAAGTCCGACCTATGACTTAATACCACCTTATCAACTAAACCATGGCACTGAGTGCCACACCAAGTCTTTTTTTTAAACACTTGCAGGGATGGTGACTCCACCACCTCCCTGGGCAGACCATTCCAATGACCAATCACTCCTTCTGTGAAAATTTTTTTCCTAATGTTCAGCCCAAACTTCCCCTGGCACAGCTGAAGACTGTGTCCTCTCATCCTGTTGCTGGTTGCCTGGGTACACCCTCCTTTCAGGCAGTTGTGGAGAGTGATGAGGTCTCTCCTGAGCCTCCTTTTCTCCAGGCTAAGCAGCCTCAGCTCCGCCATTTTTCACAGGGCATATATTCCAGACCCTTCACTAGCCTTATGGCCCTTCTCTGGATGTATTTGAGCATCTCAACATCCTTCCTAAATTGGAGGGCCCAGAATGGACACAGTACTCAAGGTGTGGCCTCGCCAGTGCTAGGTTGAGGAGAAGAATCACTTTCCTAGTCTTGCTGGCCACACCATTGCTGATCCAGGCCAGGGTGCCATTGGCCTTCTTGGCCACTTGGGCTCACACTGGTTCACGTTCAGTCAGCTGTCAACCAGCCCCCCCAGGTCCCTTTCCGCCTGACCCTTGTCCAGCCACTCTGTCCCCAGCCCATAGCGCTGCAGGGGGTGGTTGCGGCCAAAGTGTAAGACCCGATGCCATACCACTCATGTTTTCTGTGCAGCAGCAGCACTGTGACATATTCAGAAAAATAAACTGCTCTAAGGAAAGCTAAGAAGTCATCTTCTCCAGCCTCCTGCCTCAGCGAGTGTGTCTTGCTGTGCCTAAAACCTTGCATGGCTTCTGGACTTTCAGCCTACTCTTAAAAATCTTCCCTGATGGAGGCCCTGGTGTCTCCCCAGACAGCCTGTTTTGGTGCTTAACTAGAGCTAGACATTTCTTGCCTTGCTGCAACCATGGGGTCTACCCACTCTCCACACAGGTCTGGTGGAACAGCCCATGGTCGTGGCACCCAGCCCCAGGTCTCCAGTCACAGCTCCCTGACCAGCCAAGGCTTGGTGATGCAGGAGAGTAAGTAGTTTAAAATTACACTTAAAAAGAGTCCTAATCTTCCTCTCTGAACAAATGAGTAGTGCAAGTGCGTTGCTTAGCTGCCGTGAGTTCTGTCACCTCATTCTGGCATGGATGACTAAGGAATGAGTATGGCAAAACTTTAAAATATGAGTACATATTTTTACCCTAATTTAGGCATGAGCACACTGTGATTTCCAGCCTGTGAGCAGCCACTCACATTGGGTCAAGGGGCACTGGCACTATTATTAATTGTGGTCCTTAATTTCTGGGTTTGCATGGGAATGACCTGTAGGTTTTGTGACAGATGTCCTGCCTCTCGTGGGCTGAGCCCACCTCGCTGTGCATCTGACTAACACAAGGCTTATTGGTGACTGCAAGGCATTACCTTTTTCTTTTTCTCAGCTGCTTGCTCTCCTTAAACTTGATCCTCACAGCAAACCATTCCCTCATCCCAAATTACCACTAAATCTGTTTAAACCCAGAAAATAAAAATCACCTTTTAAAGTATTCTATTAGTCAAAATATGATTAATGAGGGTTAGGTTCTTTTATTTCTGAATAGTTTAAATACTTACAAATTAAAATTTAAATAATTATAGCCTTCTCTGGATATTTTAAAGAAAGAGCTATCAAATATAAAGTTGAATATTCAATGCTTCATTTAGCATGCTGCAAAGAAGGAAAAGAAGAATATTAAAATATTTTGTATCAGAGGTCTAGAACTGAAAAGAGAGACCTGTTATTCTGATTACTAATTAAGTTCACATTTAACACAAATAAATCATGCAAGGTTGTAAGAAAGTTTGTCAAAAAAAGCCTACAGAGGTCTGTACTTTTTGTGCTATAATTATATTGGTATTTCTATATTATTATAGTCATTTTCTTGCCAGTACCCAAGACAAAAAGCCACTATTAAATCCTCTGAAGTGGATAGTGGCTGCATATGTATGTCTGTATGTGTGTGAAATTGTGAAGAGTTGTAAAAATATTGAATGGGGTTCTGAAAATAGTCCCAATTTATGCAACCACTTAACTGCAGCTACTGCAGCTTGAATTTCACTTTGTGTCTGTGAGAAATCCAACACAGACTGACTTGAGAAGAACCTTGCTCAAGTCATGCATGGCTACCTACCCTTGAGTTTGCAGGAATTCCACTAAGCCAAGTGCCAAGAGCAGGAAGGTGAATTACTGGCTGCAAACCAAAGCCTGACCTAGATATTGAATCCTACAGTTCTTTAAGGGTGCTGGCTTGAGCAATGTGTCTCCTGAGAGTTTCTTCAGCACTGCTCTTAGCTGCAGGAAATGAGCAACAGAGCATGAGGCTGGCTGAGCAAAGTCTGATACTGCTCACTGTCCCTTGCTTGCAAAATGTGGGCAGCCACAGACATGTCAAGCCTGTGGACTGCAGAAGCAGCCCAGTCATACCAGTCACTGGTTCCAACATGGATGTTCCAAGGTTGCTTTACTTCAGCTGAGGTGACAACGGAGTCCAGTATATCTTATGTGTTCCTCTTCAACAGTCTCCATCATTCTTGTTATGTTATTTTTTTCCTTAGTGTAGAAATATTTAATTTACTGAAGAGGATAGAAATGATTTTCAGGTGAGGCATTTAACCATTTTTAAGAACAGAGTAAGAGTGATTCGTAACAAATACACTTTGATTTTTCTGGAAAGGCCATTTTTCTACTCACATTTAGATGCATTAAATTTCTTATGGAGAAAATCATCATAAATTGCAATGACATGAATTAGGGATGAGGACTTTTTTAAACTGCAAAGTCAAATAGGATTGATCAGTTATTCAAATGGAAGCTAAAGCTAACTGGAGTATAGAGATTAATTTTAAAATGGCTAATGTATTCTATTTTCAGGTACCTTTATGCACTCAATGTGTGAACAAACACAGGACAATCAAGAGGAAAAGTAGAAGCTTGGGAAGACAACTTTTTATGATATTTAGTATTATGTTTTCAGAATGAGGTTGCATACAAACCTTTTCAGCTTTAGTTGGAGAGTTTATGCATTTAGACTAAGCCAGATCTCATTTACAAAAGATTCTCCACAGTAGCAGGCTTCCTTTACTGAAGCTTCAGGAGGGACTCCCCCTTTTCAAACCCTCTCTGTCTGTCTCTGATAAAGAAGTCAGTCAAGCTGTGCTGCTCGTTCTGCACATCAGGAGAGCAGGGAAGGCCCGTAGTGAGGAGGACATCAAAGTTACTGAGCGATTGTCTAATATTGGCCATGGGGTTCAGGTGTCATAGGGAGGCCTAGGGAGGTTCACACCCCACACAGGCACTGCAATAGCACGTCTTAGCATCACAGAACCACAGAATGGTTGTGTTACCTAGAAAGGCTGACCTGGAAACAGAGACTAGGTAGAGAAAAAGAATAAAAAGGTATTTATTGAAAGGATACAGATGGAAGATTCCAGTTTAGGAGTTTTTCTTCCTTAGCACTCGAATTAACAATACTTTGGTCACACATGGCTAGCATTTGGTAGATATGTCCACTTTTAAATTCATAGTATTTTTCTTCTAATCTGTTCTCATTAATTAGCTTGAGGAGCCAGAGCCAGCCTGTCTGTGTGATCAGGTAATCCTTTGTCACACCGCCACTACGGTCTGTGCCTTCTTTGCTCCTCTCTTCAATCATCTCCTGACCCAACATTTGCTATATAAAATGCTTCTGCTGGGTGGATTAGCTGCAGAGCAGTTTCCTCACTGGTACCAGGGTTCATGCCTGTGCACCATTTGGGGCTTCTCCCACAGCAGATAAAGAATATTCCCCTTGATGTCATGCACGTTTTGTTAAGGTGTCAGCAAAGAAGCCAAATACCAGCATATTTTCTCTGTCTCTTGGGACATTAAAACACCCAAGGGATAGAGAAAAGTGTTTTTCTGGAGACTAGTCCATGGTTGAGGAGTCCATAAAAGGAAAATTAGAGTGAGAGGTGAATGCTGGTCCTTGGGTGCCTGCTGTCATGCAAAATGCATTTTCCATGTGATGGCCTCCTGGAGAGATATTTGCTGAAGCTATTAGCAGTAGAATGGCACTGTCAGTGCTTTGTTTCACTGAGATAGTCAGTAGTTTTGGTGGTAATAGCCTTTCCACCCTCCCTGCAGCCTTTGGCAGGCAGAGATCTCCTTTGTTCCCCTCACCAGCCCCTTTGCCCTGCAAACAGAGGGGAAGAGACTGGGGTGATGGCAGGAGGTAGGGGAGCAACAGCAGAATTTTGGGCCAGCAGCAGCAGCATCTCAAGGGGAACTGAAGTGAGAAGAGAAGACAGAATAATAGAATCATGGAATCATAAAATACAGTGAGTTAGAAGGGATCATCGATCATCAGGATCATCAAGTCCAACTCCTGGCCCTGCACAGGACACCCCCAAGAGTCACACCAGGTGCCTGAGAGTATTGTCCAAATGCTTCCTGAATTCTGCCAGGCTGGTGCTGTGACCGTTTCCCTGGGGAGCCTGTTCCAGTGCTCACCCCCTTTCTGGGTGAAGAACCTTTTCCTGATATCCAACCTAAACCTCCCCTGACACAGCTTCAGGCCATTCCCTTGGACTCTGTCACTGATCACCACAGAGAAGAGATCAGTGCCTGCCCCTCCTCTACCCCTCACAAGGAAGCTGCAGACTGCAATGACGTCTCTCCTTAGTCAGTCCTCTTCTCCAGGCTGAGCAAACTGAGTGACCTCAACAGCTCCTCATAAGGCTTCCCTTCCAAACCTTTCCTCATCCTTTGTATACCCTCTAATAGCTTAATATCTTTTTTATATTGTGGTGCCTAAAACTGCACACAGGCACAAGAGGGATGGAAAATGAATACAGAGCATCCTGAGGGGAACCAGCTATGAAGACTAGAGGAAGAAAAAAGAAAAAGTGAGAAGGGAAAACCATGGTGGAGAGAATATTTTGTCAATTTTTGTCCAGAGAGGAAGAATTCCCCCAGCAGAGAGCGAAACCAGAATGATTGTTATGAATGGCAGCTCATGTGCATTGGCCAGCAGGGCTGACCCAGACTGTGGTGGGGCTGTCACCACTTCCCACTGGTCTCATACCCCGTCAAAGAGTGTTTCAGATGTTTACAGCAAGGCAGTGAATTGTTAAAGGTTACCTGGGGATTTTTCACACTCCGTTGGATGTACTGCATGAAGAGGACGTCCGCTTTCACCTGGCATCCTCTTTCTCAAAAGCATGACATCAGCCTAATGCAGGGTTTTGAGCTGCATGGGTCTCCCTCACTATTAATGTTTCCCTCAGCATTAGTATATTTGCCCTCCTTAGCTCATTGCCAGTATAGTTTGCTGATTTCTGTTAGTCATTGTTTGGATTTTTTTTCAGTAGTTTTGTGACAAAACCCAGATACAGGTGAAAGCTGCTGTGCAAGAAGAAGCCAAGCACAAAGTGGGAAAAAACTGCGCCTCTCCTCAGTGGCAGGGAGCTTCACTGTGATTCACTGTGCTGCTGCTGAGCTCACAGCTCTCTGCTTGTTTTTTAACAGCTGCAGGCAAAAGCCAGATCAATCTGTTTTAGGTGTTTGTTTCATTGTTGTTATTCTGCGCCGCCAGTCACAAAGGCAAGGGGCACTCACCCAGAGACAAACAGATGATGGCAATTTTTGTTGTGCCAGATGAGGGTGTGCAATTCAACACTGACAGGAACTGCCAACCAGAAAGGCCATCATACATCACAGTATCCACATTTTCCATATGATTAAGGTCTGTCAGGTCTTTGCCAGGCAGAAATATACACTAGCATGCTATCATTTGAGTTCTGAACCACTTTTCAGCCCAAGGAGTTACCATTTTACACCTGAGTACTCCTTGGAGAGTAAAACAGGTTATCTGCCTGTCTGAGGCATGGAAGAAAATCCCACAGGATTCTGGCTCATGTGAACCACACCTCCTGTTCTTCCAGGGAATCTTAGCTGACTAGGACAAATTAAAATTTTGCTATTGCAGAAATTTATGAAGTAAAAAATTGACATTTATCTTTAAAATACCAACAAACATTGGCAGAATATTTTTACACCATAATCTTACAGTGTAAAAGTCAGTCTCACTTCCTTTTGACCCAGACATAATGGCCTTGATTTGTTCTTCAAGCTGTCATTGTACCAGAGCAATCTCACTCTGTAAGAGAGTTTGCTCACAGCTGACACCTGGGGAAAGGTGAGATATCTGTGTCCTTGGGGTTGGAGTTAGTGGGCTGCCATCATCTGAATCCTGCAAAAGACAGATCCCTTTGGTATGGCCCAACACCAAAGGTATGACCTCCCTGATAGGGACCAGTTGTCAAGTTCACTCACCATTATGAGTTTCCCATGACTCTCTGTGCCTGAGTCTCACTCCAGCAGCTCTGCAGCACAGGAAGATGACAGTGGATATGACACAACCATACAGCACATCTGACCCTAAAATACATTTGAGTTGTAGGTAGGGTTTCAGTCAAATAGGAAATACCTCCAGATCTGTTAAGATCCCAAATCTTATCCTGTCTCAATATCAATCACAAAAATTCTGTGTGTGTGTGTGTATGTGTAGTGCTTGTACTAAACTCATTATGTGTGGAGGATTTGGTAGTTATATTTGTAATGTTATTTAACATTTTTGGAGGCATTATACTAACTTTTTCAGGTTCTAATTTAGTATGTGACTGCAGAAAATATAATTTTGTATTACCTAATAAATATACTTATTAAAATCTATTTGGTGGAAGGAACCAAAACCCAGTCTGTGAGCTGCAACAAAAGTTTACAGAGGAGCTTCTTTGTCTTTGTGAAAGATGCACATAAAGATGAAGTGAAGCATCCTGTCTTTGCATTGTGGCTGGGGAGTAGGATCATCTCATACAATTACAGCTATCTCTGGTATGAGTGTAAGTCAGTCTAGGTTCCTTTCAGAGTCAATTGAGAGAAGTAGGTATTTTCAATAAGTGATTCACTTGACCTATTTGTAGCCATCTATTTTAGGATGAAATGATCATCCCCCCCACCCCCCAAGTGCCTATTTCTGTGCATTGACTGTAAAGAGCAGTCAAGGCACCAGCTGAAGGGTAAAACACTGCAGGTTTTTGCTTTTGGCCAAATGAATTAGTGTATCTTTAGATTTTATCTTTCCTTATTCTTGGCTCAGTCCCTAATGTTATCATAATGGGTAGTTTTGGGGCAATATAATCACACCAAGGACTGCTCTTTTCCTGCTCCTTTTATCACTGCTTTTCATATCTTCATTTTCTGTTTCTCTTTTCTCTCTGTTGTCTTTCTATGTCTCTTCCTTTTCCCTGCAGCAGTTTCTAGTCCTTTCTTGTTTCCTGAAATTGTGTTCAATGAAATAATTAATATGATTCCTTAAAACATTATTAAGCCTTTTAAGGTAGTATGCCAGTAGGAGTAATAGGAAGCGAGAGAGTTCATAACCCTCAGAACTCATGTGCTGGTCAGGTTTCAAGGTTATCTGGTTATCTTCCCAGTCAGAGGGATTGAAATACACATCATAAAATAAAAGCTTAAGCTGTTCAGAACCTGGACATTGCAGAACCAGGATATTACACCAAATATACTGCATTCAGACAAACGTATTCCAAGGAAGAGCTGCTGAGTGTGTTTGTTTGATAATGTCAGTTCCTGAAGACCATATTTCACTCCTGTGTGTTTACAGCTGCTGTAGTTTGGGTACATTTCTTCCTTTCCCCTTTGCTGAGCTGACTGCAGTGAGCCTGGCAGAGTGAACAATCCAGCAGGACACTGGGGATTTGCAGCACCTGCAGGGGTGGGGGTGGTGGCTGGGAGGTGATGTGTGCTGGGGCTGGCATTGGTGAGCTTGCAATCCAGGACCCCAGTGAAAGCAGGGACAGCTCCGCCTGTCCCACCAAGTCCTGGCTCCAAACTGCATTCCCAGCCCTGGGCTGTGATGCCAAGGTGAGTAGTGGAGTCCCTCGATATTTTTGGAGTGGGATCTCCTCTCTCCACTAAGTCTACTCGCTTCTCCAGGATGGAAGATGACTATTTCTGCCTCTGATTTTTTTTTTTTGCAGGCATAGTGGCTTGTTGCTTTTCTCATGTCCAACAAAATTATGCAAAACCTAGCATAAAGAGATTTATCACCTCATCTTTATAAAATTCTGTTTCTTTCATGCCTGTGGTTCAGTTGTTACCAGTAGTGCCTGATTTTCTTCCTGTTAGTAATCTTTGTTTTCTTAGCTGGAGAAAAAGCACTCAAACTTCATGAATTCCAGTCCCCTAAAATAATAAAACTGTATTATTTGTGTTGTCTTTGATGCAGAGTCATATGCACGCATTATGCACGTTGCTCTCTCATCAACAGTAAAAGACCCTGAAGTATTTTAGGAGAAGAAATTAAGAATATAAATGTTTCAGCCCTTTATGACTTCTCTTTTAAGTCAAAGAAAATTAAGGGAGCGTTGCAAAGTTGGTTGAAGTTTACAGAGAACCCATTTTTGTTCCAGAATTTGCTAGCAAAATTAATTTTACATTGTTAATTTTTTTAATGTGGAATTATTGACAGACACTCAGTTTCTGATTAGGCTTAGAGAAGGTAATGGGCAGTCTAAAGGAAATAGAGATTTCCTTGCAGTGGCTTCTTGTTTCGTGGAAAGACAGAACTGGTATCTTTGAATAAAATCCAAAGAGGAAAAGAGAAGTTGACTTAAGATTGACAAGTTTAAATTGGCAGAACTTTCCCTTTGATAAAGTATGTATGAGTACTTTACCTATCCATTTCTAATTTGTCCCTTGCAACATCAGATCTGCCTCTCTGCCTGTCTCTCACAATTATATTTCTGTTCCACCGAAGATGAGACTTCGCTCAGTGCAGACACTCCTCAGAAGACCTTTCGCACTATTTAAAATCCAATTACCCTGAAAATCCTTCTCTTCCCAGCTATGTCTCAAGTGTTCAGGTTATGATGAAATTGCTCTGCTTGATTGTAAAAGGTACACTTACTTTACTAATAGAAGAAGAGCTTTTGTTTGTGTTTTATATATCTGTACACTTATACAAGTCCGCTTGAACCAAAACATTGCTATTTTTAATATTTAATGAGCTGTATTTTTTATATAAATAACAGTGAACAGAACAGGACAGGAGAAAATGAGAAGGAAGAAGAGAACAAATAATTTTGCAACATAAAATATTTAAGAATTACTGGGAGCTGTGGACAAGGAGGAAGCTACCACAGACAGTAGCACAGCGCTTCTTTTTTTATTCTGATGCTTCCTTAAAGAAGTTGTTTATTTAGGAACTTATTGGTTATACTAGTTTTCAGATTCTTGATTTCAATACCAGTGGCAATAAATTCAGTGTTTCTTTTTTCATGTCTCTAATTTTTTTTTTAATGTGACTTCACATTTTTCTCTTTCATTTTCAAATCTTGTCTGCATTAAGTCATTTTAATGCTTTTGTGGTAAGTAAAAATTAATTTCTGCTATGTGATGAACTGAATGGTGTAACACTCTAGTGCCACGCATTAGAGTTTTCATATGCAAGGAAGTCATGATGCTTCTTGAAATCCAGGGAAATGTTTGGCATTTGATGTAGTATAGATGTCTTAATGTCAACCTGCTTCTTTCTGTTGCAATGCATTTGCTTTGTGCTGCCGTATTGTCCAACCAACAAAGCAATTGCTCTTTAACATTTTTGACACCCTGTTCATGTTGAGTCATGTAAAGCATCAAACTGTTGTCAGGGGATGGAAAACATCACATTCATGTGCATGAGGGAAAAACCATGCCATCAATTTGAGATTATACAGCAGGAATACATTTTACTTCATGGTAAAAACATGACAAGATAGTTTGCAGAAACTCTGTATTGTGCACATATTGGTACTAAAAATAGTTTGAACCAACTGTAGTGGCACTTTCACCTCTCTGGAATCAAATTCTCATTGCTTTGCAGCAGCACCTGTGGTTTAGCTTTAGCTGACTCTTATTACTGAAGAACGAAGTGAAAAACTGATTGTATAGAGAACTGTACCAGTGACCTGAACAACAGTATTCACTCTCTTTACAAAGCAGGCACTTGGCTGCACCACTGCAATGAGAGCTGATTTACTTTGTCTTTTTAGAAGAAATATTCCAAAAATATGGTTTACTTATGGTCTTAATAGAAAAATGTTAAATTCTTTCAGGATTTCAACAGTAATTTTCTGTAAAAATACTTTGCCTATTTGTTTATCTATCTAAAGAGAAAAGTTTTTTTAAACATTACTCCACTAGCAGCAAATATTGGTAGATAGAATTTATTTCTTCATTGCTACAAGCAGCCATTATGTCAGTATGTACCTCGCTTGTGGATTTTTTTTCTTGTAAAAGATTTTGAGATTGATTCACCCAGAGCTGAATTCAAAAAAGTCCTGAGGATTTCAAGAAGATGCTGAGCACCTCGGTCTATATCAGCAGGGATGAAAACTATTGGATTTGGCCCACACTGCTCTCAACTCCCCACTGAAACCATTCTTTGTTTGAGCTTATTCACATTAGATATATTTGCTTTGTAATTGCTTGCAAATCACCTTGAGAAGTTTGGAATGAAACAAAACTTCTGCAAAAGTCAAGTATTCATGTTATGGCAAGCACATTGCAACCCCCCCAGCCCTGGCCCTCTCTTCCCCAAGGTGTGTGATTCCCTCACAGTAGCCTATCTTTTCTGGGCCTTTTTTTTGCATAAAATATGTTGATATGGAAAACAACTTGAGAATACATTAAGAGTTTTCCATAGAGAAAGGGATTGGTCTTTCTTTCCTATATTTTTCGTCTTTTGTTTGTTCATCTCCTCCCACTCCCCCTCAACAGAACATTTTAGAAAGGCTCCAACTCAGATTCTGAAGCTGAAATTACACACATATATATATTTGTTTCTAGTTATGTCATCAATACAAAATACATTTATTTAATAACTCTTAGTGCAGAGCTTCCCTATTAGTATTCACACTTACCTCTGCATAGAAACATTCCTCTGGGAACTGACTGTCTGTTTTGCAAGGAGCACAAGAAACTGTGGAATAGGAAATTGTGGTATCCTGGTGCTGAGTAAAACCAACAAGAGTGGCAGTGCTGAGTAGTAGAGGCACTCATATTTAAAAGTTGTGTTCCTTCACCAAAACAAAGTAACAGGAACTAATTTGACAGGAAAATAATTTACCTTTATATTTGCCTGTAGCCTTGTTTTAAGGAGCCAAGTGAAAGTGAAGAATGAGGTCAAATGATCAATTAAGTTTTCAAGGACTAAAGGTACAAGAGAAGAATGGAAAGATCAGAAAAGTGGATTCAGATCTGGTGCTAAACTTAAGTCACATATTTTGCAATGCTTTCAAATATTTCTCTAGAATATTAGGAATGTTTTAATACAAGAATCCACAAACATTAGCAGGTTAGAGAGCCGAACATCTGGAAAGGGCTCTGAACACTATTAAAGACCTAAAACTGCTGTGCACTACTAGGTAGAGATAGACTGAAGTTCATGTTGAAGGTACATGGGACAAAAGAGGCTGGGATAGTCATGGTAAGCAGCCACATACATTACATTTTACTGCTTGAAGAAGTTGCTTTCACAACAAGATCATTTGCCACCTCTTGGAGAAATAGAGTAGATTTTATTACAGTAGATTTTATCTGGATGCTCAAAAGGATCTTTCATTTGGACAACATTTTGACTGACTCTGTGAATAATATCCTGTAGGTAGATATGGTAGGTAATTTTTCATTTGCTCAGACACTATCTTAATGGCTTCTTATCATCTACATCTGTAGGTAGAAGCATATTCTTTCTCTCCCTCTCCTGTTGCTGAAAATATGTAAAACTTTATTCCTTTTTGGCCTTTGTGGAAGCAAGTCTTTACGAATATCAAAAGAATTCAAAGAAGCTTCCAAGAGAAAAGCTTCCCAGTCCTTACATGATACAAAGTTTCACTTTTCAACAAGTCTGGGTGAAACATAGTGGTATTTCCTGTCATAAGGATAAAATAGAGAAAGGTCATCTAATCAGACAAGATGTCAGCGTGAATTGATCTTAGACCAGCTGGTAAAGTGGTATTGCCAAATTGGTGGCAATAATTTACATTTCAGAGCTTTTAAATTGGAAAAGATTTGGTGGAAAGTGTCAGTTTGAGAAGTAACAAAAGTGTTTGTGGAAAGGGCCAGCTTGCTCAGACAAGACAAAAGGAGCTGTGCACATACACTGGCTTGGCCTCCTCAGGTAGAACCTGCTGTCCTGCTCCCAGCCAGATCCTGCTGAGCTGCTACTGAAAGCTCTCCTTACACAGGCTCTGCTGCAGACTCGTTGCCTCCAAGGTGCTGTGCAGCACTGCTTGCACAGAGAAAACTTCTCCAGCAGATCAGGTTCAAGCCTAGTCAGATCTGGTCAGTACTTTTGTGGTTACCTTGATTTCCCAGGACCTGCCTGTTAACTCCTTGCTTTTGCTTCCAGAGCTGCTACCTGCTTTCCTGGTTCTTCTGGGAACCACAGGGCTGCCTCGAGTGTGCTGTGTGAGTGACCACCAAAGGGAATTCCTACAGGCAAGCCAGAGGACTGGGAGAGGCAGGAGGGGCACCCTGCCTCGTGGGCATCAACTGTGCCTCTCCTCAGGAGAAAAGGCAGTCCTAGCAGATAGCTCAGGAAATTTGAGAGTCCTGGTTTAATTCAGCCTCTGTCTGGAGCATAGGAAGCTCTTGAAGCTCTTAAAGCTCTTTCCATTTTGGATCTCATGTTATATGAAGTATGGAAGTAGCTTCTTCAGAAGTCTGGAAAACATGTCTATTTGAACTCCTGCTATGGTACAGAGGGTGCTTGAAAGCAAATTGGATTTAATTTCATATGTGTGTATGTACCATTGTATTTTCTTTGGATTAGACTTGCTGATAACATTGATATCCTTAAAAAAAAACCTGCTTGCAGCAGGAAATATTTTTGGGATAAATATGTTTGCAAGAGTGGAAACAAATTAGTTTTCTGTAGGGAGAAGTTGTTATACAAACAGTGGCTTGACAAAGCTGCAAAGACTGCTGGGGTGAGATAGTTCTAGACCATAAAATATGCTCATCAGCATCTTCCTGTTTTAGTCTTTTAAATTAATTTGGATGGGGTTTATAGGTAACTCTGAGACAGAACTTGTTCTGCCCCTGCTACCTGGTGTCCTCAGGGTATAAAACTCAGGACACAGAAGAAATGCTGATCAAGAAAAGGTTCAGTTTACTTCACCCAGTGCTGAATTCAGTAAATCTGCCTCTCTGTGCAAGTGAAATGGAAATAGGAGATTTTGAGTGCTGTTCTACAGTTTTTATTTTGCAATTTATGAATTTTTAGGTCTGAATGCTTAGCCAGCTGAGTGGTCATTCTAGACAATTAGTTAAAACTGTAGGCCAACGCTTCTCCCTGAGATTTGCAGCCTCAGTTTGACCTACTCATCTGAGTCAAAGCACTGTTATTTGGGCATTCTTATTTTTCTCTCTCCATTAGTGATTCCTTTTTTGTTTTTTTGGATGTGTGTGTGTGTGTGAAATATTGATGATGTCAATATGTCAATATACCTTAGCTCTTTCCACAGCCCTGACATCTAGTTTTGATCCTATTTTGGCAAATCAGTATAGTAAAATCCCTGAATTTACAAATGGATCTGACACTGTCCATTCATGTTTCCAGCCAATTGATCCTGAATAAAGTTTTCTTGAAGTTAAATTAGGCAAGAAGGAATTCCTGATTCTGCTATTGATCTGCTAGGTGGTGTGAGTCTTGTGGTATGTCACCAGTGCTTTGTTTGCTTTTCTCATCCATGAGAAAGAAGTCCTAATAGTGTGCTGAAGGTCACAGATTAAAGATATTTTATGAGTATTAAGACACAGATTCTTCTGCTTTCATTACACAATATCTCATCCTGCAGTGTAAAACAGATTCATTACTGCTTCAGTAATACACTGGACTCGAACATAACCCGATGACTAGAACAACAACTTAGGCCAACGTGAATTTGCTGCACCTTGCACATAAACTATATTTCTGAGTAGCTGAAATATGGAATTGATTTGTTCTTTAAGCCAGCTGTAATTCAACAGATCATTAATGATGAATGGCAGAACGCCCCAGCCATCCTTCCAGGCACTACTCCAGATGGAAGTCATTGGATAAAGAACAGGAAGGTTTGGCAGAACGTGAAAAAAGAATAAATTCGCTACACATCATTCATTTTGCCTGACTGCAATAAAGTAATTGTAACACAATGTTGTCACAGGATAACGGTCTCCTGCTGCTTTAGAAATGCTTTGCAAAACAGATGTTTACTTTCTCCGTGGGGAGACATTGATCCCATGACAACAATCTTTTCTATTAAAGGAAAATTAAGTACTTATAGGTTCAGCAGTAACATGAAAAAGATTATTATAAAAAGCCATATAATGTAATAGGTGAAATGATATGAACTATATATATGATATATGTGATACGTGCAACTAATGCCTAAGAGGGATTAATAAAAATACTTTCTTTTAGCAGCTTTGCAATCAACACTTTCTCAACAACGGCAGATAGGACAATGCAATGCACTATGATGAAGTTGTTTTTGTTATTTTAATCTTCCAGAGCTGTGTGAGCTTCAGAAAAACAGCGTTTGTGAATAAAAATAATATCAGAACTCTAGCATATAATGTCTGATGAGAAATGCATTGTTAATAGTGAAAAAATAAAAAGAATTAATAATTACCAATAAGCTAACACACTGTAAATAATGGAAATTAAAGACCATGTATTTTCTGTCAGGACTGAACTCAGTTTTGTGGATTTTGCTCATTAGCACTAAGACAAAAACATGAAAACAAATAAAAAAATGAGAAACCAATTGCAATTTTCATAATATTTTTTTAGAATCACAGAGACACAGAATCATTCAGATTGGAAAAGACTTCTAAGATCATCAAGTCCAACCTTTGACTGATCATAACCTTGTCAACTAAACCACAGCACTGATCCATCACCTCCCTGGGCAGTCCAATCCAATGCTTAACCACCTTTTCTGTGAAAAAAATTCTTCCTGATGTCCAGCCTGGATCTCTCCTGGCACAACTTTAAGCTATGTCCTCTTGTCCCTGTCACTTGCTACCTGGCCAAACCCCTCCCCTCCTGGCTGCAGCCTCCTTTCAGGCAGTTGTAGAGAGCAGTAAGGTCTCCTTTGAGCCTCCTTTTCTCCAGGCTGAGCACCCCCAGCTCCCTCAGCTGCTCCTCACAGGACTTGTGCTCCAGACCCTTCCCCAGCTCTGCTGCCCTTCTCTGGACACGCTCCAGCCCCTCAGTGTCTTTCTGGCAGTGAGGGGCCCAGAACTGAGCACAGGATTGGAGGAGTGGCCTCAGCAGTGCCCAGCACAGGGGGACAGTCACTGCCCTGCTCCTGCTGGCCACACCATTGCTGGTCCAGGCCAGGATGCCATCGGCCTGCTTGGCCACCTGGGCACAGCTGGCTCATGTTCAGCCAGCTGTCTAATTATGTATTAATAAAAAAGAAAAGAATTACAAGTACTCACATTTTTTTTCTGAAACATCTGCAATATATGTGGACACATACACTGCACTCTGGTGTAGTTTGAGAGAAAAGTTGCATTGGCATTCTTTTAGTGAACCTTATTCATTTTACAGCCATTCAGCTATTCATCCAATAATGTGCCAACTACAAGCTGGGGCTGATGAGATATGTATAAAAGAAGAATATTTGTTCTCTTACATGCTGTAAATGTCTATGTCTATGGGCTCTCAAAGGACTGTCAGATGAAGCAATCCCTGTGGTATTTAGCTTTGGCCAAGGTTGTGTCCGAATCAAGAGAAATAAAATGAGAATAATTAACTTGGGACTGAATGACTTGTTTGCCCACCAGACTCACCTCCAGGATCTGCATGATCTTCTGCTGTCCATTTCTATTTAGCTCGAGACAACTTACAATGGTGTTTGGTAGTTCTCCAGCTGGTTTCTCTGTTCAGTTCTGTGCACCTCATATCATGAATCTCAAACAGAGTTGCAGCATGCAGACTACTGATATCCTTAGCTCCAGGACTGGGCAGGTATGAGGCTTACTTTCCAAGGTTAATGGTTGTATCTAATCAGACTAGCCAACACTGTGTCTGGGTTTTGAAGAAAAGAGTACTTGAAGAACCTAATGGCATTTTTTGCTGAGTTGTGAACTTCACTATCTAGATGTTTAAGGAAAATGTCTTTCACATTGTTGAAAAAAGTTGGTTTGGTACACAAATACATTTGATTATGATGTCCTGACCTCAGGAATAGTCACTGAGGCAGAGAATTTTCCTTTCCACTTCAGGATCATTATAACATAGACATAATAGGAATATGGCCATGAGGAACATGAGGAAAGTAATTTTTAAAGCTGCAAGGGTAACTCAGAAGCACTGTCAAATGCTACCAATAAATTGCATTGGGAATTGCTACATTAAACTCCAAGAAAAAGAGGAAACTGAAGACCTAAAAGGTGTCATTTTTGTCATGTTGAAACCCTTTTCCTTAGTGCTGAATAAAATGCAAAAAGTCTCCAAGCAAGTTGCTTACCCTACAGCTGAAGTGCTGCACATGGAACCAGTTGACACTTTGGTATTTTAGCAGTTTAGAACTTATAAATATGTATTTGCATTTTCCATGCTAAACTATGTGGCTCTTACCCAGCTGTCACTGTCACTGCATCATCCAGGAAACCAGTGGTAGTTTGCTTCACTGAGGACTGTATGAAATGGTCTATGAGAAGGAAGTAAATTTAATGGAAACTGGAGCATGTGAAGAACATTAACATCTTAACACAGAGTACCCTGTGCTAGGGATTATGTTTAGCACCAAGGGGCACCTTCCAGACCCCTTAGTTCCCAAGTCTTCTCAAAGGTGGGAGCTTGGCCTGTAGGCCAGCAAGGGCTTCTGCAGCATGTCTCAAAGAATCTGTGAAAATGAGGATTTATTTGAAGGGATGAAGAAAAAAGGCAGAGCGACTGTTTCACCTCCCTGCTCTCAGATACTGATGAATATTGTTAATCACTTGAAGAGGAAACAGAGGAGGACAACAGATCTGAAGGTTCATGTGTGAATTACTTGCATGTGAAATCATGCATGTGAATCATGCCTGATTCATGTCCTAGGGCTGCCAAGGGCATCACCAGGACGGGAAAAAGAAGGTCTGTGCATCCCAAGTGGCAACAGAACGTAGTACGAAGCTGTACCTCCGGCCTTACTACACATCCTTTCAAGCCACAGGCTTCTGTCATCAGACTCCATATCTATTTCTAAAAAAAAAAAAAAAAAAAAAAAGGAAAAAAAAAGACAAAAAAAAAGACACTATGCGAGTCAAGGGAAACAAGGATGACACACTGAAAGCAATGGCCTAGCAAAGGTTGTCGTGCCCCAGTTAAAAGCAGCATGCTCAGCCATAGACCTGTGCCCCCTCTAAGAGTAGACACCGTTTTGTGCTGCCTGCAGCCATGCTCAAAAGCTCCTTCATACCTGTGGAAACCTCCCTAGTTTCTTCAATGAGTCTTTGTTTAGGTTGCATTCAGACATTTAAAAGGAAAAGGCTGTAAAACATGTCATAATACAGTGAAAAGGTAGAGTAAAAACTACAGTAAAATCTTTGCCTTTTAAAATAAGTTTTGTTTGAACAAAGGGAAAGTAATGACAAGCTGTCTTCATTGATGGTGGGACAAACCACTTCAGCTGAGATCACATTTCCTTGGAGCATTTTTTGCTGAGGAGAACTACATGTGGTTATCACTATTGTAATGAATCTCTAAATGTGTCTTTGAACTGACAGCATGGTTAGGGAAAGCCGGGAAGGAGACACCTTGTGTGTCATCTGGGATCGAAGCTCCTCTGCTTTGGGTCCTCTAACCCTATCCTTTCTCCCCTTGTCAGCGCTGTAGCACGGGAATGAATTTAGTTTCTTTGCCGTTTTAGACATGACCTACACTGTTAACGGGAGCAGTGCTTGCACAAAGACGACAACTTTTGCTTCTGAAAGCTGACGGCCGGCATCCTGTATCCCCAGTTTTTTAAATGATTTATTTCTTAAGCTTCAGCTTCCCTGATGTAATTTCCAAAGTTCGCTGGCGGGGAGGACTGACAGGGAGCGAGTACCGGCTTCCCTGGCCGCCGGAGCTGCCAGGGAGCTGTCCAGCACCGCGGCGGGACTGGAGGCGGCGGGGCCGAGGGCGGCAGCCACGGAGGGCCCCGGGATCGTCCCCAGTCCCCGCGCTGGCACCGCCGCTCCCCGCGGGGCTACCGGGCGGCAGTATCGGGCCACCTGCCCGCTTCCCCTTAGCCCAGCTCGAAAGCGCCGAGCGCAGCGCGGAGCGCCCTCGCCGCCCTCCCGGCAGCCGGCAGC